>JAULCC010147575.1:0-13518 GCA_032358795.1 Nuttallia obscurata
CGGTTTTTAGAAATCACGTTTCTTATTTACTTCCGAAGTACTCCTTCCGTTAACAACCTACGCAAAGTAGGCCATATTTTTATGCATCGAAACCACAACCCCGGCGGCCGTAAAGGGTCGAGTCATTGCAAGTCAAAGGCTAGAATCACCTTCTACATATACATGGACTCAATGACTCAATCAAACAGCCTTCCAGCTGGCTTGCAGTAGGTCGGTGGTTCTACCCGGATGCACTCTTTGCCTGAAATAGTGCACAGGGGCCGCCGGTGTCTTCCTCCACCTGTAATTAGCTGAACGTCGCGATATGACTGAAATACTGATAAAGCAACGTTAAATTCCGAATAAAACAAACAAAACAGAGGGTAGGAAGAGGGTAAGAAAGTTTTTGTTGTTCGGAACGAACAACATTTTAATCGGTTTTTAGAAATCACGTTTCTTATTTACTTCCGAAGTACTCCTTCCGTTAACAACCTACGCAAAGTAGGCCATATGTTTATGCCGTAAGGATACTATCAAAACTGCTAATGTGAATAAATATATTATTATTATTATTTGCAATGTATTGCAAAGTAAACAAAATTTCCGTGTTGTTTGTTTAAGTTATACCTTTGATGAACCTAGAAAAGTCAGTGCAAGATATTATTAAGGGAGCCAGATATGTAGATGCTTAGGCCTACTTGGGAGTGAAATTTGCCGGCCACGCGGTTTAGTTCTGTGTCAGCGTTGCCAAGTTAAGCAACGTTTGTCGCGGTTACTGGTTCGATGGGTGACCGCATGGTATCTTATTCCGGGTCTAGAGGATATTTTACATTTTTTCTTCAATATATCTTTTAATGTCATTTTATATTGTTTTATTATTTATTTATCCTTTCTTTATTAAATATTATGTTGCTTCTAACCTTTAACTTCTATGGCAAAGTATGCCCAGACTTAGAAATAGGTTCGAAATGAACCGTAAGAAAACACTTTATCTAGAAATAATTTCAGCTGATTTAGCTTTTATTAGTTTGAGAAGGGAGAAATAGTATGCATACTTCTCATGTGCTAACTACCATTATACCGGCAATATGTCAAGGCTTATCACGTACCGAACAACCTCAGTACCCTCAGGACTTTGATTTCAGCTACATTTTGGTCCTTACATACCAGGAACTCTCCGGTAATTATGGGACCGCGGCCGGTACAACTCTGAGAATCATGCGGTCTTATATGTAGCTGGACTTATAACTCAGCAAGAATGGTTGATAGCCACCTTATCAATCTCAACAATTGATTTAATTAGGTTAATATTTATAAAAGTTATTTCAATATTTCAAGTGAGAGTTTACCCATCGTGTCAGTTACAGCAAAAAAAGAAGCGCCTAGTCTAATGGAATGTGAATACTAAGCTATAGGCAATTTAAAGCACAGGTGTTACGTATCGTTGTAAAATTTATTCATGTGGTTACAGTTCCAGGGCTCCAGACAGAACGCGTATCACAGAAATTCACCAAGTCTGTTTTCCATATTTCTCCACCAAACCTTATTTTGTGGGTACTCTTTAGAATCGCCTCATCGAGAGAAACATGGAAAACAGTAACCAAATTTCTCAATATACACGTCTTATCTGGCGCTCTGATTAAACTACGTCTTTTACTGAAAATGCAAACTAATGATCATATAAAAGTCAATGTTGTGATAAAACCTTGAAAAGAAATTGAGCTCTACATCAACAGAGATGGTAGATAGATTGATTAACAATTACGGTGCATATATGAATAATGAAACAAACTACTTTCCATTCATTCCTATTATAATTTAGAGAAAGTGAACAAAATAATTCGAAACGGGATATTGAAATTACATCTACATGTGTACCAGTTCTCTTAAGAATAAACTATTTAATTTGTGATCTGTCGGCACTATCTAATGAATGGTACCCTGGACTTGTAAACAGTAATGTTGACTAAATGACGGGTATCGGATGTATATAATAGATTGTAATGTTTCAGGTGTATATAATAGATCGTCGGGTATCGGGTCGATATAATAGCAGTGTTTATTCCAACCGGGTAGATATCTGACAAGCGTAAATTTCGATCTGACCGTACATTGTTTGTCGTATATTCTTTTAAATTGAGTCTTTCAATTACAATCTACAGCTCTGTTTATTTATCGGGGTATTTAATTAAAGGTCGTGATCATAGATTTTTCGATCAAACAATATCGCCTAGCGCCTTTAAAGCGTTACTTCCGTTGTCATGCAAGAGGGGGTACCTCAGTGAGACAACGCTTAGCCTTTAACTGGTGGACATAAAAGAAGTTTATACATTCTTACAGTTTATTGATTTACTCTGTTTATTTACTCTGGGTGAGATAATTATAGTTCTTTGTGCTTGAAAGTCGATTCATTCGGTGCTTTGATATGCTCTTAAACCAGATGGGCACTGTATCAATATTTTTTCCGTAAGAACAAAATCTTCAATAAACAGGAGTGGTTTAAAGTCTTTTAAGTATGTGCAGTAAATCGAATGAATTACAGTTATCCATAGCAAAAACACTCAGCGGTCAACAGCTAATATTGTGCAATGCGTCAAAGTAACGTTCACCAAAATATCATCGAAAAATATATAACAGCTTGACGCAAATGGTATCAAAAGTTCAGTTACATTTATAGAAATAATTCAATACTCCTTATATACCTATGATTATTTAATTTAATTTGATTCATAACGGCTTCTTCATCATATTGCGGAAAATTAATCCAGAGCAATCACTTGGAAAATCTCAAATAGGAAAATCAGTAGGCTGTGATGAGAATATTGACACTGTGAACGTCTGGCTTCGAGAAGAGGTTGAAAGGGAAAACTTATTTAGTGAAAAGTGATTTACTCTCAAATGATATCAAGATGTGCTGACAGTGTTGGTGAAAAGGTTAAACTTGCGGAAAAATAATTTTAAGTTTTGATTTTTTTTTAAGTTTTATCATACCCCTGCATGTGTTTGCAAATGAATACGAGATGATAGACATGTTGATATAGAAAGGACTTTACCTGCTCCTCTTGAAGTTGTTACAGGTAAGTTTAACGCTTGTTTTAGTGTTTGATAATGTGTTTTGGTTGTTGCTGGTTTATTTTCCCTAGGTTTTGTTTGGAAATATATGCATTTATGATGTGGAATACTTCAATGAGATTGAAGAGTCACTTGATTCTAACGGCGCATCGCATTGCTTAATCTGATTTATCTTTACGACGAGTAAAACGATTCAACTCCTTAACTCTCCTCATCTCATTTTCTGTATGATCACTTCAATTCGTGTATGCTCAAATCAATTCCTGTATTCTCGCCTCAATGTCTGCTTTTACACCTCAGCTCCTCAATTTTAACCTCAATTCTTGTATTTTTACCTCAAATTTGGTATTTTCATCCCATTTTCAGTTATCTATCCGCAATCCCTGTTTGTTTCTGTATTTCTATATCTACCCTGACCTCAAATTTCTATATGATAGCATCACCCCGTTCCCTGTTTTTTAAAACTCAATTTCTCTATTCTAACCTCATGTTTTTGCATGATCCCCTAAAATCGTTTATCCTAACATCATTTCCTTAATTCACGCCTAAATATCTGCATATTTCCTCATTTCCTAGATTCTCACCTCAATTGCTTTGTTTTCATCTCAGTACCTCTACTGTCATCTCAATGTCTGTATGATAACATCAACTCTTGTATTTTCACTTCATCACCTCAGTTTCTGTATGATCCCCCTCAATACTTGTATCTTCTTACCTCAGTGTCATCTATACACCTCTATATGTCCTCTATTCAAATCTCATTGCTGCATTCTCACTTCAACTTCGGTTTATTCATTCAAATTTTTCTAAGAATACCTCAGTTTCTGTATTCTTACCTCAATTTGTGTACTTCTACCTATATTCCTTTATTTTAATCTCAGTTTAATTTCTGTATTAATGTGTCATTTCCTAGAACATCTTTATCCCAACATTCTCACCACAATTTTCTGTATTTTCACCATTATTTTTTTGTATTCTCACTTCAATTCGTGTACTTCTACCTTTATTCCTTTTTTAACCTCAGCTCAATTTCTGTATTAATTTGTCATTTTCCTAGATCATCTTTATCCCAATCTTGATGTCACAATTTTCTGAATTTTCACAATTATTTTCTGTGTTCTTACCTTATGTTCATATTTAAAATAAATCCCTGTATTGTCGCCTCGGTGCCTTTATTTTCTCCTCAGTACATCTATTCATACCTAGATTTCTACAATCTTATTTGAACCACCTAAGTCTTACCTAGTTGTTCGTATTCTAATCTAAATTGCTATATTCTGACTTTAATTCCTGTATTCCTATCGCAATTCAAAACTCTCACCTTAGTTCCGGTATTATATATCACCCTAATTCCTGTATTAAAACTCCATTTCCTATATTCTGTCCTCATATCCTGTTAGCTCATCTCAGTTTCTGAAATCTCAACTCAGTTATTGTATATTCACCTCACAATCTGTTTTCTCATACAAATTCCTGTATTCTGTATTTTCACGCTAATTCCTATATTCTCATTGTGGTTTCCTGTATGTTCACATCAATTCCTATAAAATCTCATTATTTTTTGACACCCCATGTCCTATAGTTTTACCTCAATTCCAGTATTCTCTCATCAGCACCTTATTCCCACCTCAATAATTGTATTCTCACCTAATATCCTTATAATACTCATTCCTATCTTCTAATTTTAGTTTTTGTATTCTCCTCTCAATTCCCATATTCTAGTGTCTCATTTCAATTTCTGTTTTCTCACAACAATAACATCAAGACATTTCAAAATTTTCTCTTTTTGTAGAATGAAACTTTTGATTAAAGGGATTAAAATAAAATACGCTATTACAAAACGTTAAATGAGCGATATATACACGTTTTGACCAATGTACGTGTGTATTATGTAGCACTGTTCTTTTTAATCACGTGCTACGTTTTCTGTCTCGTTTTGTTCCAAAACTCTTTAAAAACGTGTGCATTCAATCAATCAGTCGTGATAGATACTAATGCAAGACTGATTTTACAGGATAAACCCCATAAACATGTCATATAAGATGAGTATACTGCTGACATTATACAGATAGAAGACCATTTAAATAACACTTTTTTATTCGGCGCAATATAGCCTTTGTGTGCTGACGTGCCGTAAAACCCCATTTCACTCACTCACTCACTTATTTCGTTTAAATTATACTATTTGCTGTGAATACGGGCGTGGCGGAGATGAGATTCAATCCTAATCATCGTTTGTACATTGAATATAGGAGGCGCCTAACAAACAATGTGTGTGTATCCACTATTATCTGACTGTTATTAAATGTGGTTTCTGTACGTATGGATTAAATATAAATCTATCAGTAAGTTATTACATTATAAATATAATAATGGTTATTATTTTTATAATCCTATTCTTTTTGTATAAAAGAGTAATATTATATAAAATACTGTATAATACCACCCCATGAAAAATAATATCGACCGAGGCGTAAGGGTTAAGTACTTTGGTTAATGTTATCCCTGTGACCGTTCTGCTCTTCGTATTATATCAAGCGACTTATGCAGCCTGCAGTATGCAAGACTGGTTTAAAATTGGTCGTTAGCTTAAAGAATACATGTAACGAAACTAAATACATACCTCACCCGTGACATACAAGTGTTTTGATAGATACGTTATTAATGGTTTCAAACTGTCGCTGTATATAAAATAAGCTTTATTTAAACACTAACAAGCTATACAAAAACAATATGTGATGTTGGATCTATTAAATTCCCATTCGCAACTAAGAGGAATAATACACTGTATGAAACAATTTAACACATTTCACATACAGTTAAATCATACCAAGGCGTTGTGATACAAACACAACTTTGTAGGTAGTAGGTTGTTAGTATGAACCCCGCTCGGGACAAGCCAACATAAATTTTACTCAAATATTGCTCTGTTAGTAGTAACGCAATCCCTAGCTATAATTAGTGTAGCTAAGTGTTCAGCCGCCAGAGGGGCCTTTCTTGTGTTCTTCTATATACCCCATGTAATGGCTCTACCCAGGAAACGGAAGTTGTTTTCCTTTTCAAACTCATAGTCTTTTGAAATTATCCATTGAATATAGTTTTCAGCAAACAAACAAATCGTCTCCACAAACTCATAGCCACATATGTATACATTTTATACCGTGTCTGCACTGATACAAAACATCTATAATCTAAGAAAGTTAAATAGAAATAACTCCTGTCAATATTAAAGACAAATTTACAATGTGCATGACATAAAAGAAACCACTTCTGGACTGTAAGTCAACAGACAGGTCATGAAGATGCAATAAATAGTCTTTAATACTAACACTGTTTAATGTTCAAGTACTCAGTCTTGCAACAAATCAAATCACAAAATAAAAATGCCTATTTTAATACTCCCTCGTTCTCTCTCTGTCACCCTCTCCCTTCATATATTAAAAAAGAAATGTGACATAAGTATTAATCTTTCTCTCTCTCTCTCTTGCTCGCTCTCTCTCTCACACACATACACACACACACACACGCACACGCGCACACACACAGAGGCAATCACACGAACAACCCCTCTCTCTCTCTCTCTCTCTCTTCTATATAAAAAGACAAGGCATAAACATACGCTGAGAGACAAAGACATATAACGAGAGAGAGAATGAGCCTCGGAGAGAGAGAGAGACATGCACATAGAGAGACAGAGAGAGAGAGAGAAACAGCCTACGTTCAAATCTTAATCAAATCATTGTCATTCACTATAGAGTTAAGGCAACGGTCAAACTTTTCCATTCTTTCTAACTCGAGAAGTTAGAAGTTTCAAATAAATATTTTAAAAGTTATACAATGTTTACAAAACAAATTAGGATTATAAATCGCCCCTGTGAAAAGAGATTATCTCACTACGGCCATTAAAATCGCCACTAGCGACCATTGTATTATCTACAAATAAATAATTTCCCTTCACTTTTTCAATCGATTTGATCGGACACACTATTCTAGCAAGAGTTCCAGTAATTATATACACATATATTAATTGTGTTGTTTAGATATACCGATTAAATGGACATTAAAGGATAAAGGTATGTTCACCACAAAATGATAACAAAAAATCATTTCAGTATATGAGACGACTGGATTTACTGACTTGTACCGTAACTACATGTAGTAATCTATAAGATAGATCCTATCATAAAAATTCTTTATATCAAAGTTCATGCATATACACGTTGAAACATTTCTGTGAACATGATTTAGGAGTTTGACAGCAATGTAGACTCTAGTCAGAAACAGCTTAACTAGCTAACTGATGTGATAGTGGTGTTCTAAATACGATGTCCGCCTTGCTCTCAGGAGGTTGCGGGTTTGGGTCCCGAAGGGGGTCTCCCTCATCACCTTTCATTTAACACCAAGTACTGGTACTAACCAGGAAACGGACTCGAAAGTGTTTCTACAAGTCACAGGCTTTCAACAAAATCGAGCTAACTGAAATAGAGGATATCTGTTGATTTTTCACTTTATATATTTTATTAGACGAGTCTAGGAATCTTTATAAGCGAGCTTCTGGAGAGCTTAATAAAGGTTCCAGGAGGAGTCTAATAAAAATTGATATAAAGTGAAAACGAATCTGATAATCTTCTTATCACATGAAAATACAACAAAAGGTTTATAAGATTTTTTTTATTGATTTTGTGACGTCATCGGTTCTAATACGTAACGTCTTGTTTGTATAAGAAAATACGTGATGATTATATTACACCGGATATAAGCAACGTCATGTGATAAATAAGTTTAAACTAACTGATGTGATATGAGTCATCGTATTACAGATATTACAAGGGGTCTCTGTGGTTCATTGAATCAAAACGTTTGGTTTGTAGGCATTTGAGCCTTCACCGCTGATGGTGGTATGTGGGTTCGAATCACGGCTCAGATATTACCATATTACATGTGAGGAAGTTAGTTTGCTAGCATTCGGGAGGCCGGCGGTTCTACTCTTTGGCATCGGAGAAAGTAGGAAAAGACACGAAATGACCTGAACTGTGTTAGCTTGACTTAACCCCATATAAACTAACAAACACATTTATATATATCTTGTTTAAAATTGACATTCAAATCTATCATATCAATACTTAGATTTAACACGAAAATTACTCGGCATATCTGGTAGAAAACGTTTGTTTAATTTGTAAACGATAAAAACTATTCAAAGACATTATGACTTCCTTACAGTTTTTTAAATAATCGCAAGATTGGAAGAAAGTTATCATAGTTTTTAAATTAATAAAAACTGTTACGACAATAACAAATTTGTCTTTTGTAAGTCACCCGGAGGTTTACTGTAAAAACACGTGTCAAATGTCTCAAGTATAAAATCAGGAATGTACCATGAGTATTTATGTAGCATAGGAATATCCCACCCGAGGGCCAGAAATCTACTGAGGGACGAGGCTTGCTGGGTCCCTGCGTAGATTCCTGATCCCGAGGATGAGATATTCCATTCTTACACGAATAAACGAATGATGGATTATTTATCTGCAGCTATTAATAATTTACTTATTTATAAAGATGCGAATCACATGACATGTTAGATAGGGTTTTCTCCCATTTCTGCCCAGGAGATAGGGAATTTGCCCAAGCGATATAAACCTATCTCACATGTTCACATGTCACGTGATTCGTAGAAGAAATAAGTAAATATTCTATTGTTAATGGGAGAAAACAATCCATCCATTCGTTTATTCATGTAGGGTGGGAATATCTCACCCTCGGGATTAGAAATCAACGGAGGGACACGACAAGCCTCTTCCCTCAGTAGATATCTGACCCTCGGGTGGGATATTCCCAACTTACATGAATACTCATGGTGGATTCTTATAATCTTACATGGGCAAAACCCCTATCTTCCACTATCAGGCAGAAATACGAGAAAATACACATCTGTAAGTATCTACGCAGTTTTCAAAATTCTATTATATATCGCAGTTACGACAATTTTTGTCGTACGATGTCATATAACACAGGTCAGTACAAAACAAACACTATACCGCTATGATAAGTTTTCTTTACATGGAACCACTCCTAAATCATTCATATACATTCAAACGTTATTTCCAAATATTTCCAAAAGATTGCGAAACGACTCTCTTACAAACTATGTTAATAAATCTTGTAGACTCAGGCGGGGGCGTCTTGTGGTTTTAACTGTGGGAAGAAACCGTTATACCCAAAGAAAAGTTGCATGTCCAGATGGGCGACCATAACCACACCGTTCCGCGTAACGTCTCCGTCCGGTTATCAATCCTGGGTTGAATAAATGAGAAGTTGTAATGTCCTGGTTTGAAAACACATTATTAATAAGTGTTATATTTGTATTATACAATGCTCACAGTCCTCTCTGCATTCAGATAGACTTTTTTTAATATCTCTTTCTCCCCTTTTTTTCTCAGTTGCCTTTTTCAAATAGACAGAAAGAAAACAGATATATTTGCACCTGTATCTATTTTAGATTTTTTTCTCGTATAGTAGAAAACTTATATTTGAACAGAGCTCTAACCTCATTTTAATCTGAAATCATTACTTGTTGTAATGATGTTTTTATTTGAAATGTTTATCCTCATATTAATAATGAAGATGATGAATACTTAATAGTTTCTTTTAATTATTATATACATGTAGTCTAAAGTTTTGATTGAGGTAAGATGCAAAATCACATTAACTAGGATTACTTGCAAATCTCTTTTTTTATGTTTAAAATATTCCTTTTTAATATTTCAAAACCTCAGAATTTGAGAAGTATTCGTTACCATTATGTTGATGTAAGGTATGAAGAGGGATGGATCCCTGACCATCTCATACTAATGATGGGGACAATAAATGGGCCACTTAGTGGCTGAAATTTAAAAAATGAAAGATAAATGAAAAGCTGTCGGTCACCTTACAACGGCGCTATTTAGACAGTCCTATGACTACTATCAAATGAGTTATCGTATCTGAAACTTTACAGCAACTGAAGTTCATATGTTGATCTCTCAGCGATGTCATTCAATCACCAACAAAAACGGACACGAATTATCATGGGTGACTCTTCTATTCCCACCCTGAACCACAGAGATGCAGATTAACTTCATATATTTTATATTCAATCATTTACCAAATATTGTAGGGATAAATATTGGACTAAGTTTTGCGAGGAAGTTAGATGAAAGCGCGCTGACTAATTACAAACACGTTAAAAACACTACCATAATGATCCATAGGGGTTGTGTAGGAATTAGATAATTGCGTATGACATAATACTAGAGCTCAATTTAAATATTTTTAACCATACGCAAAATACGGGATAAACAATACAAAATGTATCGAATTGTTGGCAACTCAGTAAGGTTAAATATGATATAAACCTTTGATCCATTGTTGATACATTATTATGACTTCATTCAGTACATATAGATTTTATTTAATTAACGCCTATTCAACCTACTTATTTATCTGATAGCGCGCGGCACTATAATTAAGCTAACTTAACGTTCACATTGCAACTTGATTTCAGGCCATATTTTCCGAAGTCCTGACTGCGTAACGAACTTATAATTTAACACACATTAACACGCCGCAAGGGCTTAGGAAAGCAACGTACTGTATATATGTTTCACTTATCAAAAAACCAGGCTTTGGGACTGATTTACCTAACTTATCATGGCTTTTGATTTCAGAGAAAGGCATAATCGATGAATGGTAAACAAAACTCAAAACTCTAGGTCAATCTCCGATACCAAAGATGACTGAGGACGCACAAGTTGCGCATGCGCAAATGGCGAGTGTCCGGAAGAAGGCGCCTACGGTACTTGAAAAAGAAAGATCTTCTACAACAATATCAGGATCGGCAATGGGTACCAAGACAGCATCATTGTATTTAAGTCGGACTAAATCATCTCTTAAGAGTTCATCAGATAAAAATGGAAATTTGGGTAGGCAACCATATGGTGAGACCGGAAGCCGAAAAGATTCGATCAACACGACGGCGGAATCAGCTTCCGTTACCTCGAAAGGAACCGTTCCGTCAATACATAAAGAATTTACATTCACCGGATATGACATCATGGCAGATGGCAAGTATTTAAAAGATAGTTTGATGTACATGTATTTTGCATTTTTTCGGCTAAACCCGATTCGCTCGTAGACATCAGCATAGTGGGGCACCAAACCTACATTCAAATGCTGGTGGCTCTTTTCTGGGCTAAGGAGGGAAGTTAATCCTTTGAATACATCTTTATCATCATTATCAAACTTTGCATTAAGTTTATTTTCGAAAGCAGATAAGTACCTGCTCATCTTAACTTTGACTCTCACATAATAATTGATAACATGTTATAAAATTTCCCTTCTGTTGTTTTAAGCATTACACTTGGAGATAATATGTATCTAATAAACGTCGAAGATTCGTTAAAAATCATAAAATTATGACGCCGATTAATTTTTATCTTTACATTTATCCTTTACGACTTAAGGTGCGTCTCGAACAAGTGATAATAGAGCAGGAACGTGTTTTATCATTAACCCTTAGCCTGCTGAATAAATTTCATTTGCTTAGACTGTCGTCTGCCTAGATTTTAAAATTAATCAGAATCGCCCAATATTTGGAAAGAACAATTGGTTGAGTGTCAAACAGCTTGGATCCTGATTAGACGCCGAGTTACTCGGCGTCTAATCTGGATCCAAGCTGTTTGCAAATTCTATCACGGTCGCCCTTAGCAGGCTAAAGGTTAACAACTACCACATTGAGAATCAGTCACCGCTTATAAAACGTTCTAACGCCTCAGGAAATCAGAGAGATTATAAGAGAGAATATTATTTCTATATTTAATAACTCACCATGTGTAACTGCGCATGCGGCCCATTTAATCGTTGGTGATGTTTTAAGGGCACACTTGTATAATTATGTTATGTTAAAAACGTTAAAATATTTACAATACGTCCATGGTTATAAAAAATGATATAGGTAAATCAAATACCACAAAGGCAAAACCGCTTGACGTAATTCACCTGTATTATTATTTTTTTTCTCTTTCACTGAAGAGAGAAATCCGGCGATAATCTTACACTCAAACACCCTTTTCTGATTGAGAACTTCTATCAATAATGCCTTAACTGTTAACTATCAGTTATTATCTGCAAGTATAAGATTATCAAAAGTACATTAGTGGCGTTAATCTGTAGTCACAATCGAAGCCCGAAGTGTACAAATACAATATTGCCTCCAAGCAACGAGAACAAAGGAGCCGCATGAAATTTGAGGCTTTAATCTAAAACCAGCCGATATTCTTTAGACGTCTGCGGATGCATTATGTCAGTATGGAAATACATAGGTTCCTGACACAAGATATATTTCACACATTACTGTTCAGTTGTTTGCCGATTGAACTAACCTTATCAAAGCGAATGGCGCCATTATAACCTATATAGTGTTGTGGTGCCATAAAACCCAACTCAATTATCAAAGCGATCAAGCAGCGGTGTCTTGATTGTCTTTGTTTGCTTGTATGCTTTACTTTACGTCACTTTCTGCCATCAAAGATTAATGGACGCCCCCAGAAAGAGGGAGGCGGATACAGAAAACTTTTCTATAGAATTATCTGGTTCATTTACGTGTCAAGTACATAACACTAATACACGGTGGGGGGGGGGGACTAAACCCCAGCCAGTCACTTCATCCTGACACCGACGAATTAATCGGAATGCTATACCCTATACCAAAGCGCTAAGGAGGTAAAGCCGTTACTACCACTTTTAAAATATTTGTGTCTTGATTAATACAACGAGTCAGACTGATTAGTCATTTGAAATGTAGTGGAATGTATGTCCTTAAAGGACAGAGGGAGACTTGGAAATGAAGTTATCAATTGTGAAATACGGTATGAGAATATTGTTTCCTTAAAGGTGCCAATACCTATCTCGGTTGATCAACTCAGTTATCTGAACTCTCTTATATCAGTATGTTGCTTAATTCGAAATTAAGAATGGGTACCATGTCCAGATTCTGCCTTTTAGTTACGTCTCTAATTTGAAATTACATTAGTGCTATCAAAATTCAAAATTTTAATACCGGCCCTTACACAAACTATGCATACAAACAGTGTGTAGAAGTGATAAGCGAGTATAAACTTGAAAATCAGCTGAAAATATCTAAGGACAATTGCCGTTCTCGAAATGCATAATATGTATTCATTTCAAGATTCTGTAGATCCTTGTTGCTACTGGACATGATAAGGCAAAAATTTTCAACAGATGGATTTACAATAGAATAATTAAGGATGTAATTTCATCTCAGATTACTATACAGAAGACATTCCATGACAAAATGGTACCCATCATCTATATAAAAATGAATATTTAGGCACATTCTAATTTCACGCCTTCTAAAATAACGTCGACCAGTCTCAATAGACAGTGATTGAGATGAACCTATAAATGATG
>JAULCC010147685.1:0-21685 GCA_032358795.1 Nuttallia obscurata
CCTCTGTACACTATTTCAGACACAGAGTGCACCCGGGTAGAACCACCGACCTACCGCAAGCCAGCTGGAAGGCTTTTACTTGAAAAAAAAGTGCCCAGACCGGGAATCGAACCCACAGCGGTGAGGGGGCTGAGAGATTGCAAGTCAAGAAATATAACCACTCGGCCACGGAGCCCTCACCCCCACTCAAACGTTATTGAAAGTTCAAGCGGTATACACTGGCTATATTACTGTATACAAATTAAAAGCTAAACATAAGGGTCTATATTAAGGGTCGATTTGTCTGAATATTTCAGCTTCACAGATATATGGTGAGTTGTGTCAGATACATGGGACATCTGCAGTGTCTAAAGTTCAGTTTTAAGAAGGCAAAAAAAAAAAAATACAGTTGGTAAAACTTACTTAAAAGATGACCCCCGTCCTGGTCAGTCCAGCCGATTATCGGCAAAGGCTAAAAAAAAGGCGGGAAAAGTTTGTTTTTGCCATATTTCTCATTCTGATTGCCCTAGTGCTCAAATTTCAATACCAAAAGGTCAAACAGTTACAGGTACGTTTTATAAGGACCTTGTGCTTTCAAAAAAAAAAAAAAAGAAATATCACGAGAAACTTAGAACTACAACTGGACTTCGAGGATGTGCCATATATATGACAATATAGGTGCTAACATGTGTGCACTGGTTCATGACTTTCTTGAAAAGGAAAAAAGTGGTTCATCTCCCAACCACCGTATTCACAAGATCTTAGAACCTGTGTTTTTTTTCTATTTCTTATATTGAAGAAAACTCCGTCTGGACGTCAATATGGCTCTCGAAGTGCACTATAGGCAGTGCCATTTTGCAGTGCCTATAGGTTGTTCCCAAAACCGCCTATTTTTTGCCTTCATATAATGGATTTCAAGATTAGGAAAATTTATTTCCGTCAATGGAGAATACTTATAATGGATGAAGTGAAGAAATTATGAGTGAGTCTCATAATGCACATTGAAGTATCCTAGGGACATAATTAAATGAACGCCCCGCGTAGTGGATGGAATTTCACATAGTTTGTTTGTTTGTTTGATTTACGTCACTTTCTGCCAGCTAGGGCTAATGGACGTCCCAGAGAGAGGGAAGCGGAACTCTTCTGTAGAGAACTATGGCCTCCCGCACCGAAAGCGGACGCTCTACACTTGCGCTAACCGGGCGGTTTTGAATTTCACATAGTAAATTACACGTGTTCAGTGATAGTTTTTATTCATGATTATGCACACATGCACTGAATAACGCGATTTTAACACGTTTTGGAACTTTATTATGGCTTTAAACATCGTTAGCTTAGGAACACATTACTGTAGGTTTGAAATTACAGTTTCGTACTAAGCGCTCCAGTAAGTTATCTTAAGCTTAACCGTGATTATATCAAAACCAGTGAAAAAATAATAGAAATAAACAATATAGGAAACTTTTGTAGCTGTAAACGCAAACGATGAATATCGGACAAATATGTCGTACAATTAATGTCATAAGTTGTTTTATAGAACTGATCAAGTCGTCAAGTCGTCGGTCATTTTTAGAAGTTGGGTGAAATATGTTGGTGGTAATATCGTTGTTTCCCCGCATATATGTACTTATTCACTGTTCTAAGCGGCGTTAAGCAAGAACTGTTAACCCCTTCACTGCCGGAAGCAATACCGCGCATGCGCAATATTTCATCTGCCCTATTTTTCACTTCACAGGTTCCCTAATAATTTGGCAAAACAACTGGCTGAGTGTCAAACAGCTTGAATCCGGATGAGACGCCGATTTACTATGATAATCATTATTTATTATTCCTCAGTTAAACCTCCTATACAAAATCTCCGTAGGCAAGCGGGTAATATTCTTTCATATCAAGCCCGCAGGGTTTTGGAAACGAATATCACCTTTCGAATATCACCTTTTGCATAACACCCGGAGTTACTCAGGCGCTCGATATTGATTAGTAAGCGTTTTATGATTTCTGTGTATGTCTAAAAATAGAATATGATGGAGTTTTCTAAAAATAGCATATAACGTAAAGGATTAGTACATATCATGTCATCATTTGATATCTATTTATCAATAGATACTTATTTATTTCTCTGTTTCTCTGTAACCAATGCATGTAATCTAGAATTGATCTTCGGTATAATAAAAAAAATAACACATGCCTGCGAGGGCTTACGCCTCGGGTGTAATTACTTTTCTCGGGTTGACAAATCCCATAACACCCTCGCAGGCATGTGTTATTTTTATATTATATCCTAAACGCCTGCTATTAGGAACAAACTTTGAAGTATTTCAATCCAATTGTTAATCATATGTATGCTTACTTTAAATCTTGCTAAACTCAAGAAGGGACCTCCGTGATCACGTGGTTACAGTCGTTGACTGTGTCTTTCATCGGTTTAAGGTTATGGGTTCGATAACCAGGCTTGGAATTCACCAACCCGTTCTTAGTCTTGAGAACAAAGAATAGTCTCTAACACTTTAGTCTGGCTCCCAGCACCTACCATTCTGGCAAAAGCTGAAAGCCAATAGAAAGCCAATAGAAAGTGTTAGAGACTATTCTTTATTCTCAAGACTAAGAATGGGTTGGTGAATTCCAGCCCAGACTGGCTCAAAACAAGTGAACATCTGAGAAAGCTATACACCTAACATGCACAAGGTAGATGGTTTTACCCAAATATAAAAGACGCCATAATTATATGTGACTCCCTAACACCCCTTCCTACATAGACACCCAATAAAAGATAAAATAATAAATAAATAAATAAATGAATAAATAAAATATCGCACCGAGAGGCATACAAAGATTAAACAGAACAAAACAAGTTCGGCTCTTTCTCTCACACACACACTCTCCCTCCATGTATCATTCCTAATTGTCTATGCGTGGGTGTCTGTAAAAAGTTCCACGCGGTGTGTCGTTTCTGTAATTATCTACAGCGAGTATTTATTCAATTGACAAGCAATGGAATCATAAACAACTTTATGCCATTTTATAACAAGCCTCCCACATCGTTTTTAATAGTCTCTTCAAAGTAATGTTGCTATGCGTGTGAATAAAAAATGATACCCCGTTATTTTATTAATAAGGTTTGTATCACAATTTTACAATTAGATCAACCTATCAAAAACCATACTGTTACGACACAACAACTAATGTTTTCGTTAAATTGTTAGTTTAACTATAATTTTCATAACTTCAGTGATATCAGGTACAAAGTACTTTAAATAATCAAACTCATCCCTTTTCCTGGAACTAATGTCGACACATTTTACATTTACTCAGAGCAATAACAATAGCATCAAGTAGCTTCATTGATACGAATTATATGATATTTATGACATTTTTCTAGATCAATTGATACTTTAGACATTGCTTTAAATTATTTATTACTTTAATCATTGCTATAAATTTGTTTATATTTCGTACATTGTTTTGAATGACTTGAAACTTTGACATTGTTCTAAAATATTTGATATTTTGACATTGTTTTGCTTAATTATATGATTCTTTTGACATTAATTAGAGTTATTTGATACTTTTGACATTTTCCCTAGTTATTCAATAATTTGACATGGTTTAAAGTTATTTTATACGTTTGACATTATTCTGAGTAACCTCATACGTTTGACATTAATCTAAGTTGTTTTGATTTATATTTACATTGTTTTGAGTTATTTGATATTTTACATTGGTTTGAGTTATTTGATATTTTGACATTGTATAGATTTATTTTATACTGTTGACATCATTCTTGAATGTTTGATATGTCTGTTATTGTTCTGAATGCATTTTTGTATAATATTCTGAACAATATGATAGTGTTGAAATAGTTCCGTTATATGATACTTTTGACATTGCTCTAGGTTATAAGCAACTATTTGTGTTCGGCGGTAGGGAATACCAAGTTTGATGATGCTATGATTACGATTTAACGCACCATTTTATATTTATATACTAAGCAAAAGCTTTCAAATGAGGAATTCTTCCAGCTGGCTTGCGGTAGGTCGGTGGTTCTACCCGGGTGCATTCTGTGCCTGAAAAAGTGCAGAAGGGTCCCACGGGGTCTTCCTCCACTTGTTATGAGTTGGCCGTCGCGATATGACTGAAATGCTGTTAAAAGACGTTAAATTCCAAATAAACAAACAAACTAAGCAAAGGCTGCAGTAAGAGATAGGCAACTCTACTAAAAATAACACCTTTACCAAATCATCTCTTATACATGCAAAATAAATAGATGTACTTATAGAACTGATAAACGTTGATTCACCAGAGAGGAAGGTCAGAGGTTATTGAAGGAGAACAACATAAAGACACCGAGTGGGTCAGCCCGCACTCTTCCGGTTGGGCTCGGCTTAACTTTCCGTTACTCTTCGGTGGGTTAGTACTTGACTTAGGCCTAAACTTATAGCTTGGCGAGCAGAAATATAATTATGTAATCATATTTACTTTCGAAAACATTTGCAACTATATATCATGTGAAATATCTTTTGAAAATTAAATGTAAAAACATTTTTTTTACATTAAACTGATTGTACATGGAAACAGTAATAGAAATATGTTACTTTGTTTCTGTTGCTCTATGTTGAGTGGAGTACGAATTAGTTCAAATAGTTGCTGTAGAACATATTCAAATGTTCGACCGAGGTCTTCCAAATATTGGGTTGACACTGAGAAACAGCTGACAGTGTAGACCTGTATTGGTGATGAATCACCGTGTTCTGTGTGACGTAACTGGATATCTGCGTCCGCTTTCGTGTTTATTCGTGCTACTTGTTTTGGCCTCGTTCTATTTCATTCCTCCCAATTTCGAATTTTATGAGCGTTCGTCACAGGTAGGCCATTTACAGTCAATTTATACCTGCGAAGCGGTCTTCAGACTGTTCAGATGGGGCCTTGAAAGTAAACAACTGCCTTTGAATATCATCACGCGATATTAAAATGGTAAGTTTAATACTTTTCCTGCTTCACGACACTTTTTCAAGTTCAAAATACAAACGCGGTGGAATTTGCTTCGTCAAATCAGTATTCTTATTTCACCTACATTATGATAATTAAACACACCAGGAATAGTTATTAAATAACCCTAAATAGTGTTTACGTGTATACGGAATATTTACACCTCGGGTGATCTGTGTATCAATTTCAGTCCACTGCATGAATACGTTTATGTTATATATACTGCATGCCACAATCATCATATGATTAAATTTCCCAGACATATTATTAACGCCGAAATATGGCGCAACGAAAACATATCAATTGTTTGTTCAGAGAGTCGTAGAAGTCACTTTCATCTGACTCATTCAAGTTCATTTGGGGGTATATCTGTGCTCCGTCTGGGTCTTTGCCAAGTAAAACCATTTCACGGTTGAAGATTTAGTTGAAAAAAAGCATCATAAGCTTTAAAGCATCATTAAGTATGTCCTCCTACCAACGTTCAAAGATGAGGGGGCTATAATAATTATTCTCATATCTGGCGGCCGTCGTTCTGTCGGTAGGCCAAAGTCTGCCCGATTGATAACTGCAGAACTGAAAAGCCTTGACATACGGTACTCAAACTTGGCATGGAGTTGGTCATGATCAGTAAATGACCCATTCCGAGGCTATCAAGTCAAAAGTCAAGGTCACTGTCACTTGGACCACAAGAAGCATGTCAGATTAATCATAAGAGAATGCTTGGACCGACTTCCTCAAACTCAAAAAGTAAAAATATTAGACGACCCTTGTTGATTTAAGGTCATTCGGTTAAAGTTCAAGGTCACCGAATTGATAGTAGCAAAAACTTGTCCAATTGATAGCTAGAGAACGTTTTTCATGTTCTGCCACAGGAAACTGACAAAGGTGCGCTAATGGGGGTTGGGGTACTGTATGACATGTTTTAACGTGCATCTGTCCATGATCTGTATTTACCCCCCCCTCCCCACCCACCCACCTGTTTGTCGCGACGTACGCGTCGAAACTTCACGACAAATCGTAGCGAAACAATCCGCGAGACTCTCCGCGATATCTCGCGCTCTGGCTCCAAGTTTCGCGCAAAATCGGTCGAGTAAGTTCGCGTTTTGACTGGGAGATACGCGACAAATGCGTTAGTTGTTTAGGGCTTCGTATGAGTCGTACTGTATAACAACTTTTGTTTTAAATTAAGCCTTTCACTGAAGTATGTTCTTACACAAAAAAGCTAATGTAGATAAGGTTACAGTTGTGCAGACAAACCGTGTCGCGTGCTTACCACACATTAGAATGTCTGCATTTACGTAGTATTATCAGTATAATTATTCTACCGACGTCACTCGAATATAGCATTACCCCATTTTACAGCACCCTTTTCATATGGAACATACATTCAAAGGTGCTTTGTTATCTCTTCCCTATTTACATATTGTGCCCCGATCATCAGGTTGTAAGTCGGCCGTTAACACTTGACGCATATTGCAGCCACGGCAATTTGGCTTACACCTTCACAGGTACCCATTTATACACCTGGGTGGAGTGAGGTAAATGCGGGATTAATTTTCTGCCCAGAAAAATCCGACGGCCCGGTGGGATTCGAACCCAGGATCCTTCGATCCTGAGTCCTGCGTCTAATCATTAGACCACCGTCCCCACAAACATTTTAAACGTAACCCTCGTCTCCAGAAAAAGACATACACGTACTTTACTTCTTTATTCCAATTCTTTGACATCTTAATGTCATATGGCTGAAAGACCAATGCGCTCTTGTTTTTTTCCAATAGATATTTGCAGCATATATACATTGAAAAGTCGGCTTTATAAGGGTAGTTTCATAGACCTTTAATCGTTAATAGGCAGCTAAAACCGATCCAAAACAAAAGTACATGTATAACAATATGATGACGCTATTTTAGTGATAGTGCGGAAGAATATATAGATTTCCATCACTATTAAGAAAACTGTTCGTTAACTTATCAAAACTTATTGAACATTTTTCTGTATTCATATGCTTTCAGGAAAATATAATTTCAATAATATATAATTTGTGAAATATTCGTCTATTAACAAGCTCGCACCATAGCAACCGTGGTGAATAATGTGAGAAGGCAAATACGTATGTAAAGCGATATTTCTATGTTAGACTAATTATGTACAAATTTGTAGAATTATGGCAAGCACATGATATAAGTACTCTATGTAGATTGCCTTATTATTTCAAGAAAGCTCTTGCTGTTAGAAATTAAATTTTAAATAAAATCATGAATTAATTTCATATTGATTTTTGTTAAAATTATTCTACAAAGACACTGCTCATCCTAGCACATTTAGAATGTTATACTATTTATATAGTTTCATATATAACTATCACGTCATCTATGTATATATTTACAACATGCATGTACTCATTAAGACGATGTAATTTGAACATATCTAAAATAAAGTATATGTCTGTCTGTCTATATTTAGAATGAACTATACAAATTCTATTTATATATAAGAAAGACAACAATAACAAACAAATGACTTGTTTGTAAAAAATCAAACTTCATCTAATAAACAGTAAAGCATTTTTTGTTCTAATTTAAATACTACTTTTGTTCGTGTATGATTGGTCGGTATACAGAAAAAACTATTTTGACTTTTATATATAAACCTTTAGCCTGCTACGGACGACCAATATAGAATTTGCAAACAGCTTGGATCCATATTAGACACAGAGTAATTCGGCGTATAATCGGGATCCAAGCTGTTTGACACTCGGCCTATTGTTTCTCCAAATATTAGGCGATTCTGATGAATTTTAAAATTAAGGCAGACGACAGTGTAAGCAGACGACATTTGTTCAGCAGGCTAAGGGTGAAGTGAAAAAGATACGCTTCGGGTCACTTGCGGTCAAATAACAACTTGTCCAGCTGTTCGTGCTATCGGAAGATCCAACGTACCCCTGCATATGTTGCTACTGAAATTTTTTGATTCTACTATTTTATAAGCTATTTGCCACTTTTCAGTACGGACATGTAGTCGTCGGACATGAAATAGAAGGGGTCGCCATTTCGATTTCCACCAGAGCCACTGATACTTGCACAATATTTCATCTGCAATACTTTTGTCTGAAAACATTTACGTAAGTAAGTTCAAATACTCTATTTTTATGCTGCAAAAAAAGTAATCGTCTATTTTAAGACTATTCCACCGACACTCCGACAAACTTTGACGACCATAAGTTCTAGAACATACGTAGAGATGGTCCAGGTTAGGTTAATATGGTTTTCACTTAAAGTTGCCGTGACATATATCATTGAAATTTCACGTTAAACTTACTGATGGCATTTACCGATCTTTAGCAACTCAAACTGAAGTGACCAGCTTTTGCATGACGAAATCCTGTTGAAATATCGCTTAAAGTGATAGACCTTAAGTTCTCCTATTTTGGTGAAGTCACGTCAAAACATATCTCATACATTTGTGATTAAACGACACCAAATTATAGAGTATTCGCGAATCGATACTTTACATAAGAGAAAACGGCGCCTAGAAAACGGCCGAAACTGAATCCTTCGTGGTATATAGGGCTTTTGAACGAAGTCAGGAAACGGTACTTGCTACAACTGTGTTTTTTATTTCGGTATTTTGATATTTTCGAACGGAAAAATTCAAATAATGAGACATTGAATATCAGCTAGAAGAACGGTGATATTTAAATGGAGTGATACACTCTTAAAATGTATTTCATGTTATTTGTTTGTTTTATTAAAATTTGATTAAAATATGTTTCTACCAAATATAAGACTGCAACCTTACCGATAGCCTTTTTGAACGTCTATACCTAATGAAAAAAAGTACTCTTAACCCTTAGCCTGCTGAAAAAATGTCATCTGCTTAAACTATCGTCTGCTTAGAATTTAAAATTCATCAGAATCGCCCAATATTTAGAGAAACAATTGGCCGAGTGTCAAACCGAGTTACTCGGCGTCTAATATGGATCAAAGCTGTTTGCAAATTCTATCACGGTCGCCCTTGGCAGGCTAAAGGTCAATGTGGTATGATAAATAAATATTTTCGAAGCTGTCGGCGTACGGATTTCTGATGAATCTGTATGTTAGCTAATATAAGTTACACACAACCAATTCATCAACATCTGTCTTTTTGAGACTTTGGACCCTTTGACTACCGTCGTTAAAAATTCATCTATGGACGTGTAAGAAATAATCGCGCTAACATTCTGTTGTCAGTTAACATAGATAAATTAGACGGTTCTGTCACATCAACTGTTGTAAGGCTAGCCCTGGGCAGACTTTTTATTTTGTCAAACACAGTCAGAATGGATAAAAATCTAGGTCAAAATATTACCAACAACAATACCGCTTAAGATAGTTAAATATACGCTTACAATGAATAGCTCCGGGCAAAGCTTTTTAAAAGTTTTTTAGCAGTGTTGTAACAATACGCCAGTTGTAGATCAGTCTGGTTCCCGATTCCACATCCGATTTTATTACGCGTATGTTTATTTAGGTTGGCTGTGTTACCAGACTAGATGAGTACATAAAAGTAGTTCTGCTGCACTGCAGGATAAGTAGACGTGACAGCGGAAAAACATGTCTATATTTAGCAACTTGCATTGCGTTGACGGTCTATTTATGACTTATCGGCCTTGACCTTTTTGTCTTCCCGAGAAAATTATTTCTCGAATTCAAAGAAGGTGCACGTTTTCAGAGAGGTCGAGGCGACAGTGGATATTCGACATTGTTGAAATGACTTTAAATTAAGAAAATCGATGTGGTTGGAAAGTGTGCATTGCAGTTTTATCGACACGGCGCTTTTGGAACCCTTGTGTGTAAAATAGATATGACACGGAGAGGCCATTGTGCGGAGTTATTCTGTGCTGAAAAATGCATGACCAAACTATTTCAAACAGAAACAGGCCATGAAATCGTTTAAAAGCAATTGGCATCCGTGTAACACACTACAATGCATTGTATTTATAAATCGTGTTTGGGGTTTAAAAATAAACGAAAATATAAGTAAGACAATATGTGAAACCTTGCAGATCTATACTCAACTGTAAATTTTCGCTCTTTCATCAGAACTCGCGAAAAAAACCCAGTTATTTTTTAAGTTGATTACGCTTCGTGCATTGCAATTGACTATTCTTGATAATTCAACATGCTTTGATAAAATAAAAGGTCCCGTGCCATTCTAAAGTATAGAAATTTTATGTAAAGCTAACTGTTGTCATTTACCAGTCTAAATCTATACCAGTTGAAGTGACCTGCTTTACATGTGATGAAATTCGGTTGTTTTTTCGCTGTATTTGTCAAACTGTTAGTCCTCTAAATTTATTGTGTTACCCCAAGTAATTACGACCTCAATCAAGTCGAACCGGCGCCTAAGCGCCTGCGCGAATAGATACCTTATCGAGACAAGTTGAAAAATATTGATAAATTCAGTTACTTCGGAGTAACTTTATCACAATGATATTTGTTCCAGACACAAAAAGCTCTGTCTCAACAAGCGATGAAAGCAGTATTTTCTTTGTTCTCTTTATTTGATATTATGTCTATGATAATATCTGATAAGTTAAAACTATTTGATTCTATGGTCGCGCCAATACTTAACTACGGTTCAGAAATATGGGGATTCCACACCGCACCCGATATCTATCAGTTCATCTAAAATTTCTCAAACAAACCCTTGGAGTTAGAACACAAACTACAAATAATGCCATCTATAGTGAGGTTGCCAGAATCCCTTTTAGTGTTTTAAGAAAAATTAGAATGGTCAAACACTGAGTAAAAATAATAAATTCAGGTGAAACCCTAATGTATAAAATATACCGTAGTCAAATTAACGAGGATGGACATCAAAGAAGTTGTCATGGGTTTTTTCATATGAAAACATTATTATCAAATTTAGGCTTTACATATCTATGGAATAACCAGTCAATAACAAACTTACAGATGAACTGCATAAGTGACAGAATTAGGGATCAGTTTATACAAAACTGGTATTCTGAATTGAATAACAGCTCCAAACTAGACAAATATAGACAAATCAAAACTAGTTTTACCATACTTAAAAATACTTAGATTCTGTTTAAATGATGAACAAAGAGTGGCCTTAACTCGACCATGGTGTTCAGCTCATACATTAGAGATTGAAGATGGCAGATATAGGAATATAGACAGACAAATAAGGTTATGTACTCACTGTAATTTGAATAAGATAGAGAGTGAATATCATTTTATTTTAGTATGTCCTAATTATCGATCATTAAGAATACAATTTTTACCTAAATATTACCAAATTAGTGACACTGATGAACGTACAAAATAGTGTACTACTGAAACTTGCAAAAGTTACCTATATGGTAAATATCCATCGCAATACCTAAGGTAATGTGTGTGCTTTTTTATATTTATTTATATTTGTTTAAGGGAATGTGTGTGCTTTTTTATATTTATTTATATTTGTTGTGAAAATACTAAATTATAAGTATATGGCTAAGCTACCCTTAATATGTTTTAAACTATTGACTATACAACATGCCTATTGTGTCGTATTATGCAGGTTAAAGCAGAACATGTTCAGGTTAGTCGGCCAGGAGTTACAATTACAGACTTGCGATATATTTTACTTTTAACCATGTTCTTTGTGCCTAACAATGAATTTCACCACCAAAGGATCTAGTTTGGTACTCCAGAAAGTGCTATAATTTATTGTTTTTTTTTTCCCATATTTTTTATACAATGTTATTATATTGTATATGTTGTACATGTATATTTTGCTTCTAATATGATTTTCTTTTTTCCCTAAATTGTATTTCTGTTTACTATTCTTCTTTGAAAGCCTATTCTGAGTTCTACATTATTCACGACTTCATACATATGACGTCACAATACTGTAGCCATACTTTTGGCGCATTATTTAGATTAGGATCTATAGATGCATAATTACTGCTGAACAAAGCTTACTGAAAGCTATCAAATATATAAATAAACGCTGCAAAAAAACTGTACGCATGCCTAGATTATGAAACTAGTATGGGTTGTAAAACAGATTATATGAATTTTCTTGATACTACATGTATTTGTCAGAATATAAATAGGAAATAGAGCAGAGAGTTGTTTATGAAAAACAAATATGATAAGTATTTAAAACTATTTTACATCATATAATAATTGTGAATTCAATCCTTTTTAGAAAACAGTTATCGATCCATTTGATCATACACAATCATTACAATGTATATGATTGATTTTGTATATATTACATGTCACATGTTCTTCTCTGTAAAATTTGGAACATTACCGCCCAGATGAGGGCTATGATCTGTAATGATTAGCCGAATAAAGAATCTTGAATCTTGGTTGGGATTGATCTACTTTCGGTTTTACGGTAATTTTAAACGCAATTAATATAGAGACATTTTTTAACAACTGGGGTACCGTTTACTGTATATTCAAATGGTGTGTAACACTTTTTAACAATTCTAGATTTTTGAAGAGGCAAGTGTCTTTTAAAAAATTGATTTTACTCGCGAATAAATTCTAAAAAGTATTCAAATACGGAAAAAGAAATGGCTCTTTGATGTCGTGGTCAACATCCTTTATATACATATATTTTATACTATATTATTATATATACTTATACATATATACTTTATATACTGTATATACATATAACATTCAACACCCGGTTAAATCAAGTGGTAGAGCGTCCGCTTTCGGTGCGGGAGGTCGCGGGTTCGATCACCGGCCGGGTCATACCAAAGACTTTGAAAATGGTAGTAATGGCTGCCCTCCTTGACGCTTTGGATTTAGGATTAACATTACGACTGGCTTGTTGGTGTCAGGAAAAAGCGACCGGCCGGGGTCTAGCCCCACGTGTATCAGTGCTATACACTGGGCACGTTAAAGAACCATAGTTCTCTACGGAAGAGTTCTGTGTATCCGCTTCCCTCTCTCTGGGACGTCCATTAGCCCTAGCTGGCAATATAACTTCATAACATAATTAATTAAAAAACAATGATAATGCTAGAACCAGATACTCTGATATCAAGAAAGTCAGCGTACTTTCAATACTTAAATTGAATTTAATTTTTGTAGAAATAGAAAGCATGCTATTTTCGAAAGCCACCGTGCGTAACGTAATTGCATTATATTAACTCATATAACTCATATTAAGTATTAATGTCTTAATCTACTACTTTATATTCATTGATTTTCTTTATCAAAAGAAGCCAAGCCTATCTCATCAATTTCATGATGAATTATACAAGTGAAATGATAACACTGGGGATAATTAATAACTCCACTGAAGGTTGACGGTCATAGTGCATACCAACGCCTAGAATCAGTGGAGCGCTGTGATACGATGGTTTTTAAAAACGTCATGAGTATAGACATTTTGAGCTTTAGTTTCAGTTCTGATTTCTGCTATGTCATGGCGCATACCCACCAACTCGCCAGAACAACAAATACCTTCCATAAAATAGAGGGTGTGTGTGTTTTATTTCGTTGACGCATTTGAGTTTTGCATATCGGCTCGTTTATATTGTCGTAGTCGGTAATTTAACCCTTTCGGCGGCATATAATTTTCGTCTGCATATATTTTCGTCTGTCTCAATGTTCAAAGTAGATGTTTCTTGAATTTCTGTTTAAAAACAGAAACAGGATCACAATCGGTTTGGATCCTGATGAGACGGCGTTTACTCGGGGTTTCATCTGGATTCAAAACTGTTTGCAAAAATATCACCGAGTCGCCTATGGCGGCGAAAGGGTTAAAACTGATACAGTTTTCATTTAATACCGCGGTTTTCATTTACTATAGCAGTACCATTACTATTGTACTTATATATTTTGTCAAGAGATTGCCATTTTACATTTAATACACAACGCCTGTACACCCTGCCATTTTACATTCAATACACAACGCCTGTACACCCTCCTCGATGATCATGCAATTCAAGGGAGTTAACAGATACTAAATATACTATATAATTCAACGTGCTTATCTTTCTTGTTTGTGCCCCCCACTGCATCTGGTAAAGTTACTTGAATACTGTTGCAAATGTTGAGAAATATTCAGGAAACATGGATGCACTATAATTTAAAGTGATACTTGTGGTATTATTACAAAAAACACTCAGAATGAGTAATTTCACCTCTAAAACTTACCCCGTTAGTCTCGGTGTAAACGATTTTAGCGTGGTTTCAGTGACTTTATGTGAAATATTCACAATAGCTGTGAAGAGTTTCGTCCTGAAGCCTCTTGCATTCTGAGTTATTTTCATATTTTTAAACTTTGGCAGATGTTTTGAAACTTCTGGTTTTTTTTAACCAAATCTGGAATTTAGTCACTTTAAAGCCCAATGCAATCGTTACCATCTCCGACAAAGTACGAAATCTATTTCGTTAAGATAATGGCCGACGTGTTCCGGTTGATAAATACAGTGAAACCAGACTTTTAAGCTTATTAAATACATAGTTATTCTATTTTCAGCAACTAATTGTTCGACAAATATTCTTAGAAATGTTTTAGCAAGTCTATTCTTTATTCTCGCAAATAATTATCCTTTTTAAATTTTTCCTGTTTTTCTGTCAGATCACGCCATCGTTACATTTATTTCTTTGTCGGTTATGCGAGGGGGCAAGAATTTCAATGTCAGCATATATGCGTAAAGAAAATCATAATTATGCGCACGCCAATTGTATTCAGCTTTCATACGGTACATTAGGTTTGTTGCTCTGGCCCCATTTTCAGAAAACTTTTAAAAATCAGGATCAGGATTAGGTTCAAATTTATAATTTTGATTTTCTTAATACAGTATGCTTTAGTACTTGTATACCTTGTCTATGTAGATGTAACTTTGACAACAAATAATTATTAAGTCTATCTAATTAAATGGCCTATATACACTGACATTTAGTATTTGTATCGTGTTTAACTCTTTCACTGCCGGGAGCAATACCGCGCATACACAATATTTCATCAGCACTTCTTTTTTTTAAATCACAGATTCCATAAATTTTTAGCAAAACATTTGGCTTAGTGTAAAACAGCTTGAATCCGGATGAGACGCCGAGTTACTCGGCGCCTCATCCGGATCAAAGCTATTTGCATATGACTTAAAACTCGGGGTAAGACAGCGAAGGGATTAACAAAAAACACACAAATATTCGGAAAGTTTATATCATCCTAGATGTCACAAGGTCTGTAAATTTGTATAAAGGGCTTGCCCAAAGGGGTTTCGTTATATATACCCTTTCGACGTCATGGGCGATTCCATGATAATATGGTAACATTTTGAATCCAGATGAAACGCCGAGTAACTCGTACTTCATATCAGGCACATGTATGTTATAATTTGATTTACACTAACTACATATTAGTCTATTTATCATGCATAAAATCCATATAACATTCCAGCAGTTTAGAAGCCAACTCTGTGAAAATAGGAAATATGAAAAATAAAAATGTGCAAATTAATTAAAATGTCCCACACTATTTGTGTTAATCAATTTTTCACTTGATATGTTATAAAAAAAACAGCTAAAATGATAATAATTGTTCTTATGTATATAATTATGGAAGACTTCCTGTGTTTTAAGGTTAAAAGCAAGGTTTGGCAACCACACGCACTTTGAAGCTGGTGGAAAAAAAAGAGAAAAATGGTAGGTTTACAATAAGGTTTGGTTGATTAAACAGCTTAAGCCAACGGCCACTAGAAACAAGTTTTCTGTCGATTGCAATTTGCCAGAGTCTACAACAAACACTAAACAATATATGTAAAAATATAAAAGATTGGTCATTATTCAAGACTTCAGTTGGTACTGCGTCTGTGCCAGTTGCTTTACAATTGTTACCATTGTTAACACTGTTTAAAAATTGAAGAATCGTTGTAAATAGCACTAATGTCGGTTTTTCCATTTTCTAAAATTTTGATTTAATATTTTGTAAAGCAACTCCATCCCCCAGAATAACTGCCATTAAAAGTCTGTGAACTCGAACTTACATTTCGTACTTTACGAAGGTATATCTTACAAAAAGGTGTCATAGTTAAAATGCATTAATAGCATCTCTTCCTGTAACTTCACCCAGTAATGACTTATGACAAACTGACAGGCCATTTGCTTGAAAAGTGTATATAGGTCCCGGGGTCTTCCTCCAACTGTTAATGAGGTGGGCGTAGCGATGTATCTGAAATACTGTTGAAGCGACATTAAATTCCAAAACAACAACAACAACAACAACAAAATCAAAAACAACAGATTAGTCAAAGTGTTTACGGGCCTGAACATACATTTCTTTAAGATCGGAATAACAAAGGAAAAACATGCCCGCTCAGAATTTCAAAACATGTCCAAAAGGGTTGATAAGTCACCATTAGGTGTCTTGTATAACAAAGGTAGGTAATCCTTACAATATACGTTTGCACATTTCGACGTGATTGTCTTTCTTTGTGATTAAAAAAGGAAAGAAACATTAACATTACTGATACGTCATAAATCATAAAGAAATTTATTTTGGCATACTAGAAGTTGTATTATGTATAACAATGTTTTACGTCACATTATGCCATCTAGGGCCACTGGAAAATCGACCGGTTACTTTATCCTGACACCGACGAACAAGTAACTTAAAGGCAAACGCAAAATCCTGAGCGTCAAGTAGATAAAGCCTAGACATCTTTGGTTTGACTTAGCCGCGGATTAAACCAACAACCTCCCTCACCAAAAGCCAACACGGCTGTATAATTATTATGGTCTTAGCATTGTTTTAAGTTATGAAAACTAGCGCCGTTAAAGGTAATGATAATTTCTCACACTTAATATATGAAATCTTAGGTCATCCTAACGAATTGTGAATAGTGAAAATTTAAAACAAACTGAAAGTTTGTGAATTCAGCGGTGTTGTATATTCTGGTGCATGTATACGTCACAATGCACTTTAGTAATGTTAGGTACACAACTTAAAAATGAGTTAAATAATTTTCAATTTGGAAATAAACAGTTACAATAAGAATCACGCTTATCTACAGTGGCACAGAGGTGACGATGTGTATGTTTTTATTTAACTCGTGCGCACGACTTACTAAGTCGTGCGCACGATATACTAAGTCGATATGACTGAAATACTGTACTTACTCCAGCTCACAATATTCGCGGAAAACACGAGGAGCAGCGATACAGTTACCTTTAGTCTTTCTATGATGTAATTCCTATCATATTGTCAGACGAATATACAATCTTTCGGAACACCATCGGCTATTTTCTGCAAAAGCAGACGTCGGATGATGGCGGATGATGAAATTACTCGTTAATGAATAGCTTTAAAAATCTATTTCAGTACAAGTTAATGGATTTTAAATTACCCAAACTATTGAAAACCCTAAAAACTAAAAAATATGTCGAGCTCGATAGATTTTCTCGTCTAAATCACGGTCTTTAGAACAAAAAAGAACGAACAGATCAGTGTGCGTACTTAGTTGGCATTACTTTATCGGAATAGGAGGACTAAAAGTTTCACAAGTAAAGCGATAAAATTAAAGAAGTTCATCATACATGCAAGAGGTTTTAGTTGGTAGTGGGGAGGATCGGTAAATGCCATCAGTTAGTTTTATAGGAGAGTTCTAAAATGAACGCGACCTTCAAGAGCATAACGGGGTATACTTACAAATTGAAAAACAAAAACTTTAAATCAAGTTGAAACTGAAACATAATAACTACATAATAATATACTTACCTTAGACAGAGACGACATAGAAAATCATTTTTGGCCGTCTTAAAAGTATTATACGCCGTTTTCTCTTGCTTTGTACTTACATGTACGTAGTTTCTTTTTGATTTACAGCAACACGTTGATTTACAGCAACACGGTGATTTACTGAACAGCAGTACAAAAACAAAACGTTATAAACTTACGAAGATTGCACACATGTTTAAAGGTGATTAAAGTACAGCTTACCCAGACATGCCACGTACCATGCCACTTAAACTGTCTTTTTGTTTACTGTGCATACATGACAGATCAGTGGCATATATCCAACTCGGGCTTTAGCCCAATTCTTGATGCATGCATTGAAGATGTTGTTTATTGGCTGGGACGCCCTCACCTCAAAGTGCAAATTGAATAAACAGAACAAAATGTCCTTCAAATTTCAACTGCATCTTTAACATAGGCTTTTTTTCTAAACAATATTTTATTAAAAATGAAACAAAGGCTTGAATCGAAGCCGCTTGTCACATATCACATGACAAGAATAGCTCGTCACAGATCACGAAATAAGAGAGCTCGTCAAAGATAACACACCAAGAATTAAGGTATCTTTCACGAAAGGCAAGACTCACAATTAATTACCCATGACACCAAGGAAAAACAGAACTAACACACCTCTTTTACCCGAAAGTTAAAGCTCGTGATGTGGTATTAGTGTCAGCAATTAATGTGCATGCTTATCGATCATGTTTCCATCAACATGTATATTTATTCGTTTTCAGATGTTTTGGTAATGCAAAATGTAAACGTACTCATTTTCTTGTAATTCATACACTTAAGCATTTTATCTTAACCTTAGCCTGCTGAAAAAAATTGTCGTCTGCTTAAACTGTCGTCTGCCTGTTTTTTTGTTTGTTTTTTTACATTCATCGGATTCGCCCAATATTTGGAGAATCAATTGGTCGAGTATCAAACACCTTGGATCCAGATCAGTTACTTTGTTTGCATATTCTACCACGGGCCTGCGTAGCAGGCTAAGGGTTAACTTTTCACCGCCGTTATAACTTTTTTAACCGCCTTACACCATACGAAATGTAAGACTGAATAAAACTGCAGAATCTACATTAAATGCTATTCACGCCAATTAGTCAAATGGCTTCTACAAAATGATACTGAAAGAAAGAAATACTATTTAGCCCTTAGCCTGCTAAACGCGACTGTGATAGAATATACAAAAATCTTGGATCCAGATTAGACACCGAGTAACTCGGCGTCTAATCCGGATCCAAGGTATTTGACACCCGGTCAACTGTTTCACCTAATATTGGGTGCATCCGATACACTTTAATGTACATGCAGACGACAGTTTAAACAGACGACAATGTGTTCAGCAGGCATAGGGTTAGGAAAGTTCGAGTTCGAGTTTAGCAGAAGACATTAGCAAATATGTCACCAAAAGGCTCACACGATGAACCATAAAGGACATTTGTCCTGCCTCTTTGTACGGTTGTGTGACATGTGTTAGTGTTTACTAGTTATTCTTTTTATATAGAGTAATTAACTCAAAAGATCTCGCTTGACTAGCACGTGATTTATCTAATAGATGCTGATCACCGTACCTTTCTCCCACCAAACCAGTCATTCATTGTTGTTTTCTAGCATGTTTAAGCAATCAGTTATCTGATTAGTTCTTATTATGATATCTGAAAGCCAAGGCCGTTTTTACAACCGTTCGTTTCGTCTGCTGGTCTACTAGTCCAAACTTCCCAATTTGACGCAACTCCAGAGCTGTCAGACTTTTGAAAGTTAATCGAGTTTTAACTTAATTGCACGTTCGAATCATTAGACAAGCCAAGTTTTTAATGAGTTAAATGAATTTAACGTCCTTAGTAATGATTTGCACTTGGAACTTTTGCACTTCTTTGTAGATATGTAAACATTACATTTTCCGTAGACATATAGAATTGATGAGGACATTCTGTTTCAACTTCCTGTTACCCAGGTAACTTGGAAATATTCTTAATTTTCAATTTTACCTTTGTTAAAGTTCACGGACTAAGATATTTTGTCTTGACAGACAAATCTACATTGATAAGAATCATACCCGTCAGATCATTTCCTTGTTTGATAAGAATCATACCATCATATAATTTACTGATTTGATAAGAATCTTTTCTGTCATTTCATTTCCTCTTGGTTTGATAAGGATTTAACATGTCAGATTATTCTTTTGTTTATATAACAATAATAAGCTGACACCTTTATTCAGTGAGTATATAATAACCATAGGACTTTGTTGTTGGGGACACTTCTTTCTTCAACTTTAGCTTCAACGTTCATCATATAAGAATTCAAGTTTAAGGGGCGTTTTGCCGCCCGTGTGATTTACTGGACTCTCCAGGAAATCTGTACTATTTTAATGTACGTCTCTCGACGAACTGGAAAACCAGAATAAATTAAATCTTTTGATTTAATTGGATTACCAACCTGTATGGATATATTGAAAATGTTGGATCACCAACCACGACTTATTATAATTACTTTGGATTACCAACTTTAAAAGTGACATGCATATATACTGGAAAACCAACTTGAATATACAATGTAAATTACAAATGGACTTCGTCTCATTCACTTCCCCCACATCTGTTGTGTACAACGACGTAGAAGCTGAGATCCCTCAGCATTCCTACAATCCTCTTCAAATGTTCTGCTGTCACGGACGCAATATACTCGATTGCACACATACAAACTGAAACGAAACGCGAAGCAAACACCAAACTGAGCTTTGAAATATCCTGAAGGAAAAAGACTTGTATCCACAATGTGGTAAACCCACGTGACGTTTGACGTCATTTCAGCTACTGCACCAAGAAAGCAGTATCTGTCGATTCAGATTTTCGAAAGAGTTTTTTCAATAATACGTTTATTGTGTTAAAATATAGTCTTTGTTAAACGGAAAAATGTTTTCCGTTATGTTTTCGCTAGTAAACCGTTTGGCCCCAAAAACGAGGCAAATGAGGAATTTTTAGCGGCAATGCGACAAGGGTTGATGTTGTACATTTGCCTCATTATAGGGGGTGGAGGTGTGTGTGTGGGGTGGGGGGGAATGGGGGGGCTAACAGTTTCACCGGCAAACGAATTATTATAATATGTAAAAGTAAACTATTTCGCATCAGAAAATTATATGTTTCAAGACAATACACCTGTCACTAGAATACTAAATAGCCTTTTGAAATTTTGAATCAATGCTTGCGCGGAAGCTTAAAGTACGTCAAAAGTCAAGTCACGTGGGTTTATCACCCTAACCCATATGAAGCAAATATCAGCACCGAGCTGAATGATCATTTAGGGTCATCGTCCGCGTTATCTTAAAGGGTCTTCGCCTTTTTTGAATATAGAAATTTCATGTAAAAAAACTGACGACATTTACTATCGGGTATATTCCATTTAAAGTGTCTCGCTCTTTATTTGGTAATATTCGATTGTTTCGTCGCTTTATTTGTCAAACTTTTTGACTTCTTAATTTCATTTTGTTACCCCAAGTGATAACGACCTATATAAATTCGAACTGGTGCATGTGCGAATCAATACGCTATGGTTTAGATTTTTCTACTTTCGTTTCTTGCGATAATTTCAATCAAAATTATTCTACTAAAGGGACAACCCACAACAATTGGAGTATTGGTCTTATTAAACCCTTCACTGCCTTACCCCAAGTTTTAAGTCATTTGCAAATAGCTTGGATCCGGATGAAACGACGGGTTACTCGACGTTCCACCCGGATTCAAGCTGTTTGACACTCAGCCAATTGCTTTGCAAAAAAATAAATAATAGTGAATCTGTGAAGTTCAAAAGTGAGGCAGGCGAAATATTGCACATGCGCGGTATTGCTTCCGGCAGTGAAGGGGTTAAAAAAGAGTGTAACACTTAGTTTAAACATATTTTATTTCGATATTTTACATATATAACATTTATACAACGTATCAGTTGAGGATTAGAACGG
>JAULCC010147686.1:0-10463 GCA_032358795.1 Nuttallia obscurata
CATGTGAGTTATGACCTGTTTAAATGACCCTCCAGAGTCATTGGCAAAAATATATATACTTTTCTGCTACTATTATAAGCCAATTTAAGTCTTGAGAAAATGCAGACTCAGCGTTATTTTTGTCCTCCTTAACATTTAGTCTAATGGCTCCTTCAAGCGGTTTTTAAAACAATAAAAATTTTAGGATGGCAGACGACAAATTTGACGCCGAAAGTGTTACTTTTGATTAATAAACAATATATTCTGTTCTGTAATACATTTTACAGATATAGCCAAGAATATGTAGCATATTAATAGCTATAACTTTCTTGTTACCATGGTGATATATTTGTTTCCAGGGCAATTACGCTGGTGACGCCGCCGGTTTTAAGCTGTCCTCTTTGCTGAAACTCACCGAAACCAGAGCCAACAAGCCAAGGATGAATCTCATGCACTATGTTGTCATGGTAACTATTTTTCTCTAAAAGCTTAATATAAGCTAAACCATAAAATAAACAGATAAGTGTCGTCCTAATCAAAATAATGAAATTGGATATTTCCATATGCATTAATTTACAGTCGTAATGGACAGCTGAACGTTAATATTTGTATTCTATTTCTGGATTCAGATTTAAGTTTGCTCCGGTATTAAGCATTGTGAAATAAGCTTTATATTGCATGATAAATGGTTATCTTAATTGACTTTTGCAGCTTAATAACACCATTTATTTTTGTACGTGTAGCAAGCTGAGGAGAAGAACCCAACTTTGTTGGAATTCCCTGAAGAAATGAAGTTTCTCAAGGACGCGGCACAGTAAGTACAGTTATTTGATAACATTTGGTGAAATTACAATTATAACAGTAATAAAAGCCCTTAAATGATATCAATTGTATTTGGCGGATCTTGTTGCGTTATCGCTTTATTTGTCAAACAGTTTAGTCCTTCTATTTTGATAAAGTAACGTCAACAAAGTACGTACAGCTTGACCTAATTAAAACAGAAGTAGCACATGCGCAAAGCGATACCATATGTTAGAAAAAACGGCGCCTGAAGGATGGCCGAAATCAAAATCTTCGTCGAAATTATGTTGAAGAAAAAAAAAGGAAAAGGTTCCCGCAAAATTGCATGTTAACGTGGATATTGTGTTCGGAGTGATGTAATTTGTCATGTGTTTAGATTTTTCCTTTCGTTTATGCGATATTTTTACAGCTAGAAAACCGGCAATATTTAAATGGAATGTAAAACTTTTTCGAAGAGACACATGTCCTTTAACACAATCGTTTTACTCTGCAGATATTGAACTGATGTACTAAGACACCTATCATTCAGACTAACGTGTATATATTGTATCTTTCTCGCGTATATTTTATTTATTTTTCTTTACATACTAGGTGAAATATTCGCGATCCGTTAAATGCTTAACACTCAAAATATGAGATATGTCACTCCACCTATTGCTCTTCACAACTAGGGGTCATTTTTCATTCGAATTCCCGTCGAGTTCGGTATTTTATTCTTTGGTATATATTTAGATAGAAATAAAACCTAAGCTAACCGGTGATGATATGTATTATAATTGATCCCCATTTGTGAAACACCTTGTCATATAATACACTCAGGCTTTTGAACAATTCAAGCAATGTTCATTCAGCGTTGAATTTTGTTACCACGAATTAATAAGCGTGAAATTAAGGCTTCTCCATCGCGGTCCGTGTTAAGTGAAATTGACACACACAACTACGTGACACTGTACGCCCCAGTGGGCTTTTGTCTGACCGAGATGATGCGGTAAGATTTCAAATTGTGGCGGTAATAAAAATATGAATACGTTTATTTTCTACTGCGCCTGAAGCAGGCACGGTGGGTTGGGGATGTATACTTGGTGACTTATTATCTACTAATCCTCGAAAGATTAGCGTCCGACATAGTGACCGCGTTATTCTGTCGGTAAGGGGATGATACATTAGAAAGTTTAAATCAGCCTTGTCGCAAAACACATGTAGTAGACTTGGATCTGCAAACGTACGTCTAGGTTCAAGAGGAAATAATATTTCATGAGCATGGACTATTTTCTTGCATTTAATTGGTAGAAATGTATCAAGGTTTCGTTGACATGGAATTATTCATGTTCTGCGCTGCTCAACTGTTGGTTAGGGGCGATAACTTGTGTACTCCTGCTGACAAACCATTTTTTAATCAAGTTGTATAGTTTAGAGGGTGTGTTTATATAGGACTAACTATTAGTTAAATCAAATCAAATCAGCTGTATTGCCAACGAAAAAAGTTGGTCAGATAAATTTTCTGTTTAACTTATCAATGGGGCTGGGTCCGAGATAAAATAAAAAAGAACTCTTTTTCTTGCCAAGCTTTTAAATCATTTCATTGGTCAAAACTTGTAACATGATTCATTCCAGCCAAGTAATTTCATAAGAATAAGGTTCAGTTCATGCATATGACTTTTTCAGACATTGGCCCCTGTTCTGTAAACTTGAGTAAAGCTCGTTAGAAGATTTATATTGGAAGGGAGATAATCGAGAAAATCTATTGCTGAAAATTACATAGGTTTAAATTCAGTGATTACATTCTGTTTTAAAGAGATAGAGTAAAATCGTAAGTGTACAAAAGTTATAGATAGTAACAGATAAATCAATTTTAAGTAGCAGGAGTTTGTACACTTTAGATATTAAAGTTTATTCCTCTGGAAGTCCACTTACAAACTTAAGCCTGATATTTATAGGTTGTTTAAAATAATTATAAATAAATAAACAAGAATCACACGCTAAGAATTGATCTTTTCGGAAGTTGATTGTACGTAATCTTTTTTTCAATTGATCGCTAACAGTAATAAGTATTCTTTGAAAACAAATGTATCTTTCAGAGCTCTAGATAGGATGCGTATCACAGAATTTCATCAAGTTTGTTTTCCATGTTTCTTCACCAAACCTTTTCTTGTGGACACTCACAAGATAAGGTTTGGTCGAGACACATGGAAAACAGTAACCAAATTGCTCAAAATACTCGCCTTATATGGAACCCTGATCTTTGTGATTTTTGTTTTGTGATTTTTGTGATTTGTGAAGGCGTCATTTAAGAGATTATGGTAGTCCTTATCATCCCTTTTCCCTACACACTGTTTTACCGAAACTTGAAAGCTTTATAAAATATTTGTAACGCTTTCTATATTCCTCTGAAACTATATCTGATTCATTCCATAATCATGAATTTCCGTCCTATTTTCTTTCAGGTGTTCCACAGAAAGTCTGACCTCTGATATAAATACGCTGGACGAAAAAGTAACAGCCATGACCAAACATATAGGATCTGTGGGCAACGACTTCAGGAAGCAGATGGACAGCTTCTTGCAGGTAAGCTAAGTAGAGTTTTATCGTGGGATGAGCCGGGAGGTCGTCGGTTTAATCCCAGGCCGGGTAAAACAAAAGACTTTTAAAGTTGTAATAATAGTTTTCCATCTTTGGCGAACAGGAATTAGGGTTAGCATTACGATTGGTTTGTCGGTGTCAGGATAAAGTAACCAGCCGGGGTTCAGCACCCCCCCCACCCCGCCACTGTGTATCACAAAGCTATAAACTGGGCACATGAAATAACCAGAGTTCTACAGAAGAGTTCTCTGTATCCGCTTTCCTCTCTCTGGGACGTCCATTAGCCCTAGTTGGCAGAAAGATAGTAATTTAAAACACATATCAACCATGTATCGACTAAAAATTTGTATTCAAACAGAAGTATTTCAGCCTAGCTGATGTTTTAATTTGCGAAAAACAAAAAAACATACAATAATAAAATAAATTTAACAAATGATTGATAACAATGTCTACATCCTAATAATTTCAATTACCACAGATTGCCAAGAAGGAAATGTATGAATTAAAGGAGGACTTGAAGGATGTGGAAAGCTTGAGACTTGAACTTGCAGACTTCTTCTGCGAGGATGACAAGAGCTTTAGACTGGAGGAATGTTTCAGAATACTACAGACGTTCTGTGAAAGGTTCAGCAAGGCCAAATTCGTAAGTGTCGTGTGTTTTACAGCTTTTCAAATTAATTTATGTCATGAATGACGCGCGCACATAATTTGCATATTTATGCGATAAATTGTGTAGATATACCATGATATAACTGCCTAACAGATTTAAATAATGGCCGCTCATATGACTGCCATATGCAAATTCATATTTTTCTTACTTTCATTTTCATATATGGTTAACAGATATTTCTTACGTATGACAAGGGTGGTTTTCTGTTTTGTTTTATTAAGCATGTGTCCATACAATGTGCTGACTACCAATATGTAAATGTACACCTGTTGTATTTTTCAAATACACAAATGATATATGCACACATATATGTGTGATACATCTGCATAGGAGATACATACTTGTTTTATATTTTGAGAGAGAGAGAGAGAGAGACATACAACATAAAAATCATATTTTCAATAATACGTCATCATGATACATTTTTATCATTTCTGAAAACAACATTTTCTTGATGTAGATCCTATAACCGAATACCCCTCCTATTTCTTGTTAATTCTTTAAACACCAAACACATATGTTACTATATTTTAACTGTTTATATTCAGGAAAATGACCAGAGAAAAGAACACGAAGCCAAGATGGAGGCCCGTCGTCTACAGCGCGAGGCCGAGCAACAGAAGCGTAATGCAGGTGTGTACAAGTAATATATGTTCCTTGTGGCCATGACGGCGATATGTCAATATTGCAATCCGATCATTTTGTCTGATATAGATAAGACGCAATACATCATTGCTTAGGCCCCAGTTCTACTTATATTATGTATTATGTTTAAAGGAAAAGACAACCAAAACAAATTTAAAGGATCTTGAATCAAAGTTTAAAAGAATTACAACAACGAAATAATTTGAAACTCGGGTTAAATTTTTTTTTAAAAGTTACAATAGAGCATATGAAAACTATGAAAACGTTAAAACTAAATTGCATAAAGCATATGGGCTATTATAGGTCTAGAAATAAGTATTACAAGGGCTGATAACTTATACTATATTTACTAATATTCTATGAACTTAACTTAAACTTCTATGAAACTTCTATAGCCATATATAAAGCTTACATCATCAGTATGTAAAAGTTAAAACACATAGCAATCCTCAGCAACATTTTTAGATTTTGATAAATAAATTACAGTAGTGTAGAAGTGAAGCCCCCAAGATCCACCATTTTGTTTATTTTTAGATAGTAATATCTTGTGTAGTTGAAGTCTATTTTTGAAATACGTTCAATTTGGAAATGAAGATATCTTGCAGATAAAATCTACTTACTTTAGGTTTTATCTGGAAAATTCTTTTTCAATGGTAAAGACTTTCGCATTATTTCCTCGGAGTTTTTCCCTCCATGTTTGTTTAGCTTCTCGCTATATCAGTTTATTTCAAATAAAACTGTTATTTATTTACTCTCTTCTCAACAACTAGATATAAACTGACATGGTATTTTTGCCATTTCATTTTTAAATTCGCTATATTTAGACATTTCAAATTATCAAATTGACAGAAAGATTAATTTATTGTTTTCACATTTGCAGTCGAAAACAACGTACCTGCAGACCAGACTCCAGACAGCGAGGACGGCAAAGGTTCTATTGTGGAGATGCTTCTGGCCGACGTCCGTAGTGGGTTCAAAAAATTTGGAGAGACAAATTTCTCGGTTCAAAAAGTACAAAAAATAAACTTGGAGAATACCAAAGTGCCAAACGGAGACGCATTGCCTTCCCCTGTCTCAGATCTTGTGTCAGCTGGGTTTGTTCGTGGCGGAACCGGAAGGAGAAGCATACGCGGGAAAAAGAAGACTGACTCTGAAGGGTCAAATACTGATGACTCTAGCGATCTGAACCAGTCTGGATCACGACGAAGTTATGCCGTGGATACGGACGATACACTGTTTGATATTCTCATGCAGCCGGAATCTAACAATCCTTCTCCGGCTGAAGGTAGCTTTGCTCGTATTGGTAGTCTACGACGTCGAAGGCAAGATAGACGTGGGCAAAGAGGAGATTCGTTGGGCATCGGCGATGTATACGATCGCGAAAGAGCCGCGTCTCCAAATATTGAAGCCAGTAAGAAAGAAGTCGTTGAAGAAAGGCAACGTCCTAAATCTGACGTATTAGACGACAACTTTGATTACAAACAAGGTGAACCAGTTCGTCGTAGTCGTAGCATGAACGATAGGGCTAATGAAATAAAGCCTAAACGCTTGTATGATTCGAACAATAATAAAAGTGAGACTGATTTATTGGGAAGAGCACAATCTCCAGCTTTCAGGTCCGAAGACCCGTTGCGTAAATCCTCACGCTGGAGAAGTGATATACCAGAAGTAAGAAACTTGCCTAAAATTGACGAGAGTGATCGATTAGTGACACCCGAGAAGGATAAGCAGGATCCCGAGCCTGTTCGCCAGCCTAAACAATTGAGCAAAGATGACAGTTTTGCTTCTGTAGAACAGAGACATAAAGATACGATTTCTAGACGGTTTAGCAGTAGCGCCATAAATCATGATGAAATAAAACGGGTCTTGGAAACGGCTGAAGACGTGAAAAATAAAACGGATGAACATTCAGTGACTTTATCCGTGCGATCAAAAATAAACAAGAGATGGCATAGTGAACTAGATAGAACAGATATTGACAAAGTTTTAAAGGCAATTGAAGAGACTGGTAAACAAATCGACGAGATTGGCAAAACTGAACAGGCAAACAATTCAAAAGAAACGGTGACTGCCTCTGTTGAGAAAGCAGTAGAAATTGATGCTAAGGTTCTGCCGCAAGGTGATCCAAATGAGCCTGAACAACTCAAGGTAAAACGTGGTAAGCGAAAACAACGGTCGACGCTGTCTATGGATGATATTCATGCGGCATTTAAACAAATAGATACCCCACCCGCCAAGGAAGAAAGCACAACACACTCTCATAAAAATACTGAACACCGAGCGCCAAAGTCGCCGGCTATTCCTCCGCGGCGGTCGCGCAAAAACAGTAGTGAGGCTAACGATAAAACTGGGCATGAGGACAAAACTGAAAGTAACCTTGCTGATAAGGAGCTCAGCAAAGCAGCGAAATTAGCCGGAAAGAAACGATTTCGTGATCAAAGATTCGGTGAAAAGGAAACGCCATCGCAGAAAGCTATGATGGATCATTCTCAGGGAAGATGGAAGAGTAACGTTGAAAAGGATAATGTGGATGAAGCAATAAGGGACATTGTAAATAAAAACAATATGAGTCGATCAAAGTCGTATGATGAAGCGGTAGCCCGTAAAGCAATGACTGAAGAGGAAGGTGTGACAGATGAAGAGAAACGTAATTCTTTTAGAAATAGCTCAGCAAAGTTGTTCACGGACGGTCGACGAAACGGTCGCGTTTTCACGGATGACGATAGCGATACAGAAACTATGACACAAGGATCCTCATCTCCACGGAGGCCGTCAAGCACTGCTAGTACACGTAGTGACAGTCCAAAAAGCTCTAGCAGTAGATTATCAATCAAATCCACGAATACTTCCACTGAAACACTACGTGAAACTTGTAGTGACGGCGAAACATCGCCAGAACAAAAGCGTAAAGACTCTATAGTAAAGAGCATTTCGGATAAAACACGAGAAGACTCAACGTCATCTCCATCGTTCGCAAACAAAATTGCAGCGGGTGCTGATCTGTCAAAACGATCCGCTTCTCCAATAGTTAGACCTGAGTATATAATTGGTAGAGCGAAAGATGACAACTCTCGCCTGATAGGAGAAAGGGTTCCATTTGATGAGAACGACGATCTTCCACAGGCGAAGATGTTGCAATGGAAAAAGAAGAGGGAAGAGAGGAGACGTCAGAGTTTCTATGACAACGTACAAGGATCGCCCATCGAATCTGGAAACCTTTCTCCCAAACCTCAAACGGGTGATAACTTTAAATTTGATGCAGCCGTAAACAGTCCTAGGTCGGAGACTTCTTCACATGGTTCACTGCAGGTTTTCCACAAATCCCAGGGAAGCAACGAGCTTCAAGATATCGGATCCCGTTGCAGTTACGCCAGCTCAAGTGATAGTGCCAGCAGGGACGAGGGTTTTGAAACAATGTCAGGGACAGTGTCGCAGAGAACATCATTGAGTAGCACTCTCGAGTCTGAGTTTCTGTCACCGTTTTCGAAAAAGCCTGAACCAATGACAAAGCTTCAAATGAATGAAAACATTATCGCTGCCAGTGCACGTGCCTCAGTTCAAGACACAAAGAAGCAGAGAACTGAGTCGTGGACTGAAGCCGTCGCTATCAATGCAGGGAATATAAACAAAGACTCGTCACTTGATTCCTCTATGGAATATTCGGCAACCTCACCGGATAGCGGCCATGAAACTATGAAAGATGATGCTTGGGCAGATCAATCAGATCTAGAATCAACTATAAAGAGTAAGAGCTCTGTTGATCTGAATGATTCCCGACCAATGTCTCCAATGTCGCAATCGGGGTCAGCCAAAAAGGAGAAAAAGGTCCCGAGCTACATGCGAGGTACAGCAAGCGCTAGTAGAAAACTGAGAACAGATTCAACCGGTTCAGATTCCGCCAAGAACCGTCGAGATTCTAGCGGTGGTACAACAACTCCTGTCTCAAGGACTAACCGTCTTTCGAAAGGTGGCGTTGGATCCAGCAACCAAAGTCTCAGTAAAGGTCGTACCGGGTCCAATACCAGCATTGTCTCATTAACAAGTAATGCCTCAGATGTTAGCACGTCTCAAGTAAAGAAAAGGGTGTCTCATGGTGGACCGCGGGATAGACCATCGTCCATTCACTCCTCCATGCCGGGTTCGCGCTCAACCACGCCACTTCCGCCCCAACCGCGATCTCAGACCCCGTCAGTGGGTAAGATGGCTTCAAAGCCAGCAGCACATGCTTCCTCAACGTTTGGCTCAAGAAGTTCTTTGTCATCTTCCCGTAGTTCTGTAACGTCTGCAAAGCCAGTAACGACAAAGGCTGCTACAACTCCAAGAACTCCCAAAACAAAGCCGGCACCAACACCACCCACGCCAACGGGTAGGTCTAAAACACCAACGCCCACCACTCCACGTACCACATCAACACCGACTAGACGTTCAACGACGCCTGTCAACAACAGGTCAACCACACCATCATTTAGACCAACAACGCCGTCTATCGACGAGTACGACGAAGACCCGAACGCCCCCTCCCGGCTTAAACGGTCGCAATCCATGCGCATCCGATCAACAACTGGTCGTCATTCATTAGGTGCCACAACTACTGCTGCAGCCAGTCCGGCGAAGACAACGCCAAGAAGATCCTTTATGAGTCCGACTGCAGCCTCACAAGCCCGCATTGATAAACTGAAAGCGGAGGAAAGCACAACGCCTCCGCCAACACCTCCTCCACGTCGTTCTAAGGACACCGATGCGCTGCCGCACAAAACAGACGCAACTCCATCACCATTGAAACGTGCTGCGAGTTTACGACTTCCCGGTCGTACTGCCAACAAAGCTGGGCCAGAAAAGCAGGGTGATAATAAAATCAAAGGTTTTATTCAGAAAATCGGCGGAAGCGGAGGTAAAGTGCGTCCGGAACCAGAAAGTCCGGGAAAACTTGCTCCCGTAGCGGAAGCTGGTGAAGCTTCTGAAGATAGTGTAGCAAAGGAAGGTGGGAAATCTCCGTCACTAAGAAGGATTCTTGGACTTAAAGCTAAAGATAAGACTGTGCGGAAGTCCACCGATTCATTGAAAGGTGACTCTGCCGAGAAAAAGAAGAAGCCTAGTAAGTGAACGAACTTAAAAACTCTCGCTGGGATTTTTCTTACATTGGAGAATATTATCGGTGCAATATGATCCCGAGGTGTTACAGACCGGAAGATGGTGCGAATAAGGATACCGAAAGTGTCTTAACAAATATGTCCTAACGTCCAATAAGCCACATCCGTTTGTCACTGAATGGCGCTATGTCTACGTGATCAGATGAAGAACTCTGAAGAAACATTTACCTTAAACTTCCTTCATATTTGATCGAACAGTGTAGTTCCAGGTTGGCGTGTTTAACCGGGTGTGCACTGTTCGTTTTTAGATTGGTCACACATTGTCCGACAAAACAGCGTAGATCTAGATAAGACTGAACTGCACGTCTGTGCGGGTTGAACTGGATCAAAGCTGGTCGCATTAGACAGAAGTTGTAGGTCTGGAGTATATGGTTAATTTGATAGACCATGATATAGCTCATTTGGATCGATGTAGTTGTACAGTAACAATATAATGTGCTCGTGCACGTCTCGAAACCATGGCAACCGTGGTTAGTTGTGTTTGAACATCAGTGAGTCAATGATATGAGATAAATATTGTTGTGATGGGTGTTTTTAGACTGTGATATTATAACATGAAGTTTATGACACATTTTGTTTACATAGCATGTATTGAAAATATACACGACAAAATGCATAGTTATGTAGTATATGTAATT
>JAULCC010147797.1:0-13515 GCA_032358795.1 Nuttallia obscurata
TAAAATGAAAACAATTAGTTCCCTCCGATTAATGGTTTACCCGACGAAAAAGCATCTTGTTATGCAAACGAATTATGGTGTTTAGGAATTTAGCAATTAAGGAAGATAGTACATTTAAGACTAATACACTTGTAAAAAAACAAATTAAAACCATAGTAGTAGATATCACTGTATTACGTATAAAGGACTTTAAACACTTTAAGATAATGTTTTGTTTTGATGTTATTACACAAAAGTGTAATTCTTTTAAATTTAAAGTGAAAGTAACAAAATCAAACAAGCGTTTTATTTAACATTGCAGACGAATTTGTCTGAAGAGCAATATATTTTGTTATCTGTTTTGACAGCTGCTCGAAACTGTATATTTGTATAACTGTATACTTGCTGCTGTCAATACAGATGACATATATTGCTCTTTCGACTGTGTTTTCGCAGGAAATTCGATAAGACAGTTAAGACAGTTTTTATAATATTACAGTATATTTTACATAATATATACGCTCGTGTTATCCATTATAGCAACTAAACAACTACTTTCTATTGAACTTTAGGATTTACATGGACTAGTCCCTGGATTGATATGTGACATTGTTCATTTCCTTAAACATATGATATATTATGTTCTAAGTACAAGTTATCTTTAATCGTTTAGTATATGTTCTTGTATTCTGCAAACCAGATTTGAATTTTGCAGATAGTGGTTGATTTATCGCAGACAAACGATAAGAAGGTGTTCAAAACCGCATGGTAGTTTCAATTCAATCATCATACAAATTTGACAGTCTATGCACGGATAGGAACTGCAATTTCGTATCGATAGGGAAACGCATGGTTACCAACGATCCGACAAAAAGCTTTTATGTAATAATTCCAGTAATTATTTTTACTTAAACAATAGAGAACATCGTGTTCAAACAATGTATCGTTATTTACGACGGATGAGGTAAACATTCAAGCTTTAAACTGATTTTTTACATATCACCGAGTAAGCAAACTTACTTAAAAGAATTTGCCTGTAAGTTACCTTGTTACCACCGACTTATTTCAAAGGTAATGCTTTGAGAACTAAACTCATAAAGAGTATGACATATGGGCATGTAATCCAGATAGTGTATGATTTCAGTACTGTCTAAAGTACTTTATGTTGTAATTGTATTGTTTGATCGATGTTCTATTTTAATACTGCCAACTAACGTTGATTATCAGCTCATACGTTTTGTAGAGTTTCAGCATGTAAACATGACACATTTCCTATACAGACCTGAAAACAACGTTCTCTGAAAGGAGGTGTAAAATATATGAAACACAAGTAATCATTAACACAGTTACTACATCAAGTAATATATAATTCGAAAAAAAATCTTTCAAGATATATTTTGCAGTATCTCTATTCGAGTGTGAGTATGTGCTTAGATATATACAAAAACTGTACCTACAACTCCCTAAACACCCATCATACCTGATGTCATGACAACGTTTCAGCATTTACAAACAGTATTTTATAACGTTATTGTCAAAGACGTTTCAAAGCAGGTTTTATATTTTGCGTTGCTTTATTCTATGTTTTCATACCTAAAGGATTATTAGATTTTACCAAAACCGTTAATTAATGTTGAAGTTTGCACAGACTGATTAAAAATCGTTAAATAAGTGTTTCCCTTGTTCCACTAGAAGAAATGGTGATGTATATAACATGTGAATTAGATACTTCAAATAGGTAAACTATAGTAGGCATTTAAGTACAATGGTCGGGGAAAACATATTTGAAAACTCTGATTATTTACGTGTAATATAGTTTAGTTCAGCAATTGGGTTGTAATGTTAGTATATTACATTTAAAATTAGACGGTTTTCAAATACTGAACTCTTTGTCTATTAACGCCAAAAGTATATAGCGGCGAGGAAAAATTTAAATGCCCTCAGTATTCGGTGGCCACAGGTATGCGTGTACGAAATTCAAAATGTATACACAAAAATTGGGATCGGAAGAATTGACTTACGACTGTGCATGCTTCTACAACTTTTTTTCTTTTTCTAAATTCAAAATGTCGATCCAATCGTTTTTATTTGTTTGTTTGTTTGTTTGTTTGGATTTTAATGTCGCTTTAACAGTTTTTCAGTAATATGGCGACGTCCAGCTCATTACAGGTGGAGGAAGACCCCGGGGACCCCTGTACACTATTACAGACACAGAGTGCACCCGGATAGAACCACCGACCTACCACAAGCCAGCTGGAAGGCTTCCTTATTGAAAATTTCGAAGTGCCCAGACCGGGATTCGAACCCATATCGATGAGGGGCTGAGAGATTGGCCACGGAGCACCCCCACCCCAATCGTTTTTATTATTATAAAGGAAATCATTGATGCAAAGCATCAAAGTTCACCGCTAAAAATTTAACAAGAGAAAAGAAAATGAAGATTTTTATCCTATGACAATTGCTCCTAGTAACCTTATAAAGGGGTAGCCTAATGAACTTACGTTTATCTGGTCAGTAGAGATTATTCGACTTGTAGACGTATTAATTTCTATGACAATTTTGAGACGACTGTATCCAACTGAAAGCGCTAAAATAACATTTTTTTTCTCTCTCGATATGTACACTGTGATGTAAAAACAAGAATTTAAATCAAATTATATGGGTACCAGCCGAGCCTCGAACCAACGCTGAGACATCTAAATAGGTTGGAAGTCTATCGCTGTACCAAATACGCCATCGTGGTTTATTTGTTAAGAGTTGTTTATATACATACATGAAATCAACGTTTTGAAGCTAAAAATAAGCCATAGACTAGTTTCAGATGTTTTATTAGTCAAAATAGACCGTAACCATTTGAAGTCGTACACCTCACGAGGGAATAAATTAAAAGATTTTAATAAAAACATGACTACACATTCTTATTTTATAAAGATTTATTGTTAGTAGATAAACTTATCTTGTATTGAAAAATCTGGGGGAAAAACTGTCACGTGCCCCTCCATGCACAGAAAAAATCTTATTCCAGACAGTACGCCGCCCTTCATTGCGGCGAGAATAAACATTATTCAGGTCATTTTGCCTCGTTTCAGTTGTTAACAAGTTGCCAAGAGCTAACTAACCGCTTGGCTTATTCCTGCAATGCTTTGAAACTTCATTAATTCTTACATGTGTGGTAAATTTGGTAATTACAGTCCGAAACGATTTGTTTACAGTCACGAACTTCTTATCCGTTTACATTAATAAATTACAAGTAGTATGATTTTAGATAATAGTCAATACATTTAAGATTAAAATAAATCGTATGGCACCTACTCACATTTAGAATGCTCTAAGACATGCCACATGTTCCAGCCCACACTCTATAACATGGAAACGAATTAACAGTTATTGGGACAACATGCGTTCTGATTATGTGGAGGTGGTTATAGCTATGTCTCAATTACTTTTTTCAAAGGATTGGTTTATGTATTTAAAATTCGTCAAACTTTCTCAGCACATAATGCTTGCAACAAATCATCTCACACTCGATGTCAATTTTAGCATGGTGCAATTAGAACAGATATTGCTCCGTTACCATCAGTCCATGGAAATTGATAATTTGAAATTGAAATTTATTTATTTGTTTTGTGTGCTGTTGCAGAGGCAATTCCAATTATAAACACCTCTGCTTGCGATATATTATTCCCAGAGGTTATTGTAGTGTAATATATAGTACAGAGTTATGAGGTTTATGTTATTCTCGTTTGTATTCTTAAAATTTGAAGTCAGCATATTATCAATTCTTAGTTATTTCATTTCGACTTCAAAACCTAGTAATACATATACTATCTTTTACAAAAACGTATACAGCATCTGAAAACTGCACATCAAGAATGCTTTGCCATATTCATATTGAAAAGAAATTACTAGTACATCTTTCAATTCACCATGAACGAAGACGTGTTCCATTAAAAAGTTCAACCACAGAAATAAGTGCAAGCCGACTTCAGATATTCTCAGTACCTTAATGGACTCGTCCAATTATAAAAAATGATTTTTTTTATAGAAACGCAAAATTCACATTGCAAGATATAAAAACATCGTGGAATTTTATCATTTTTTTTCAAGCTGTACAATTACAATAAACTTATACAAAGCTTACCTTATAAGTGTGGAGTGGTGGTAACACGCATGACTACTAATCCAGAGGTATTGGGTTTAAATCCCGGGCCAGCTGGATATTTCAAAGACGTTTTCCAGTGTCTAATTTGTCTGTTGGTGTTACTGACGGTATGTCGGTGTTACTTACAGTGTATCGGTGTGACCTAAAGTGTGTCGGTGTGACCTAACGTGTGTCCGTGTGACTAAAAGTGTGTCGGTGTGACTGACAGTTTGTCGCTGTGACTGAAAGTGTGTCGGTATGACCTAAAGTGTGTCGGTGTGACTAAACGTGTGTTATTGTGACCTTAAAGTGTGGCGGTGTGACTTAAAGTGTGTCGATGTAACTTAAAGTGTGTCAAAGTGACTTAAAGTGTGTCGGAGTGACTTAAAGTATGTCGGTGTGACCTCAAGTATGTCAGTGTGACTTCAAGTATGTCGGTGTGACCTGAAGTGTGGGTGTGACTTCAAGTATGTCGGTATGACCTAAAGCGTGTCGGTGTGACTAAAATTTGTCTGTATGACTTAGAGTGTGTCGGTATGACCTAAAGTGTGTCGCTGCGACTAAAAGTGTGTCGGTGTTACTTAAAGTGTGTCGGTGTGGCTAAAAGTGTGTCTGTGAGATCTTAAAGTGTGTCGGTGTGTCGAAGTGACTTAAAGTGTGTCGGAGTGACTTTAAGTATGTCGGTGTGACCTCAAGTTTGTCAGTGTGACTTCAAGTATGTCGGTGTGACCTCAAGTGTGGGTGTGACTTCAAGTATGTCGGTGTGACTTAAAGTGTGTCGGTGTGACTAAAATTTGTCTGTATGACTAAGAGTGTGTCGGTGTGACCTAAAGTGTGTCGCTGCGACTAAAAGTGTGTCAGTGTTACTTATAGTGTGTCGGTGTGACCTAAAGTGTGTCGGTGTGGCTAAAAGTGTGTCCGTGAGATCATAAAGTGTGTCGGTGTGACTTAAAGTGTTTCAGTTTGAATAATAATTTGTCGGTGAGACAAAAAGTGTGTTGGTGTGACCTAAAAGTGTGTCGGTGTGACTTAAATTGTGTCGGTGTGACTTTTAGTAAGACGGTGTAACCTTAAAGTATGTTGTGTGAAATAAAATGTGTCGATGTGACCTTAAGGTGTGTCGGTCTGACTTAGAGTGTGTCGCTGTGACCAAATAGTGTGTCGGTGTGACCTAAAGTCTATTGGTGTGACTAAGAGTGTGTCGGTATGACTTAAAGTATGTCAGTGTGACTAAACGTGTGTCAGTGTGACTATAAGTGTGTCGGTGTGACTTAAAGTGTTTCAGTGTGACATGAATTGTGTAGATGTGACATTAAGTGTTTAGGTGTGCCCAAAAGTGTGTCAGTTTGACTTGAAGTGTTTCTGTGTGACTTTAAGTATGTCGGTGTGACAAAAAGTATGTCGATGTTACTAACAATGTGTCGCTGTGACCTAAAGTTTGCAAGTGTGACTAAAAGTGTGTCGCTGTGATTTAATATATGTCGTTATGACATTTAGTGTGAAAGTTTGACTTAGAGTGTGTCACTGTGTAGAGTGTGTCGATGTGACTTAAAGTATGTCGGCGTGACAAAAAAAAGTGTCGGTATGACCTAACGTGTTTCTGTGTTCCCTATAGTGTGTCGGTGTGACTAAAAGTGTGTCGGTGTGACTTAAAGAGTGTCGATGTGACTGAAAAGTGTGTCTTTGAGACGTAAAGTGTGTAGGTGTGATCTTAAAGTATGTCGGTGTGACTAAAAGTGTATCGGTGTGACTTAAAGTGTGTCGGAGTGATTTAAAGTATGTCGGTGTGACCTTAAGTGTGTCGGTGTGACTTCAATTGTGTCGGTGTGACTCAAAGTGTGTCTTTGTTAGTAACAGTGTGCGCCTTGACCTAAAGTGTGTCATTATGACGAAAAATATGTCGGTGTGACTTTAAGGGTGCCATTGTGACCTAAAGTGTATCAGCATGACTTAAACTGTGTCGCAGTGACATAAAAAGTGTTGGTGTATTTAAGTATGTCGGTGTGTCAAACAGTGTGTTGATGTGACTTTAAGTGTGTCGGTGTGACACAGAGTGTGTCGATGTGACCTAATGGTGTGTCGGTCTGGCTTAAAGTGTGTCGGTCTGACTTGAAATGAGTCGATGTGACCTAAATGTGTCGGTGTGACTTAAAGTGTGTCAATGTGACCTGAAGGTGTGTATGTGTGACTTAAAGTGTGTCGGTGTGACTTAAAGTGAGTCGATGTGACCTAAAATGTGTCGGTGTGACTTAAAGTGTGTCGGTGTGACTTAAAGTGAGTCGATGTGACTTAAAGTGAGTCGATGTGACCTAAAATGTGTTGGTGTGACTTAAAGTGTGTTGATGTGACTTAAATTGTGTAGTTGTGACATAAAGTGTTTAGGTGTGCCCTAAAGTGTGTCGGTGTGACTTAAAGTGTGTCAGTGTGACTTAAATTGTGTCGATGTGACATAAAGTGTTTAGGTGTGCCCTAAAGTGTGTCGGTGTGACTTAAAGTGTGTCGGTTTGACAAAAAGTGTGTCGGTGTTTCTAACAGTGTGTTGTGGTGACCTAAAGTGTATCATAGACATAAACATTTAAGGTAGACATGGTACATCATTGCTAACCATGAATATAGATGTTGTCATAAATTAAAGACACACAAGAAAAAAATGTACAAATAAACAGTAGCCATCTGCGTTACGGTTAAAATGAATCTGCAGGAAACAACAAACATATAATGACAATAAATGTCTATATTGCAGGATTAGACATAAGTGCACTGCTTGCATGCGTTTGGCAGTTTATGTATCATTTCCTATGTGAGTTCAGTATTTAACATTTATTCCAGGCAGCAAAGCAGTTGAATATAAGCTGAAACTGCCCATCTAAGTCGCATGACAAACAACAATAATTCAATTCCGATAAGTAGATCAATATCTATAGGAAGTAGCCAAGCCTTTTGTGTAATAAAGCTTTGAGTTTATATGGAAAGAAAAAACATCAAACCAAAATGCACAATCCATTACTGCTTCAGGCCGTATCGGTTGTTAACTAGAAATGTCATTCAATTAAAACAGAGGCGAATTAAACCTGAAAATACTACAGGACTAGACGTTATGTCTCGAAACACGCCCACAGTGCATCTCGCGAGATCCAAACGCTTCACTGCGTAGACTAGATCTCATCTTCTCCATGCAAAGTGGTTTATTAACGATGATGTGGAAATAACGGAGCATATAATTTAATACAGATTCTGGTAATGCTCTGGTAACGAAATTTTAGTTTCCCTGAATACTGGCAGTGATGGTGAGACTAATCTTTGAACAATTTGTAATAGGACGAATTTATCGATCGAATCTTGAGCACGACTGATGTGCAGCAAATGAATTCTACTCTCATAGAAGCTCAGTAGCTTTGTACTGTTTTTATCACTTTCGTATATGTGCTTGTAGTGAAAGAATGCAACCAACCGACGCATATCAGATAAACACATGGGTTAAACGACAATTGCAAAATTCAAATAAGTATATAGTTTATCTCATATGTGATCATCAATAATGAAGTATTTGCACTTATAATCAATATTTGACTAGAAATGTCTGCAAAATCTGACGTGATGATTAATTTTGTATTTGTACTTTAGAGGTATCCGACCATTCTGTCGTCAACATGTTTATAGACTTATATAATCTGAGGTTATCGGTTACGTATAATTATATCTCAATTTGTGGTAGAGAATTACAAAAGAGCTGACCGCTAATTGTGGACTTTTTCAAACAAAAACAAATAAACAACAACAAAAAACAACACAAACAAACCTGACGGCAATAGCTCCTATGTATCAGTCAGCAAGGAACACGGAACGTATAATACACACACTCAATAAGTATACACGTATATTTATTTCAAAACTTATTACGGTTAAACATGATTATATTTGTTTAAGCCAAAACATAGCTAATATCAAACAAACGGGTCAGTTCCAAATACATATACATGGTTCCTTGTTATCTGAAAAAGAGAGGATAACATCAGATGATCAAAGAGGTTTGATTGGTGCAAATAGTAAACATACCAGTCGGGTTGCCTTTGCAAACAAAGTCACCTTCAAGGAGGGATGGGCATATATTCTTAGTATATAACTCTTTCAGACAGATGGAACAAGAATGTGGTAACTCGCGTTAATTGACATAAAAAGGCATTTGTTGAAATTTATCTCTTAGATATCACTAAGTTAGAATAAGTAATCTTCTAATAGCAAGGATTATACAAATATTGTATGCGTGTCTAAATGGGAAACAAACAATGACTTTATCAGTCAGAGAAAATTCTGAGAATTTGATTGTGACCTTGCCAGGTGATACAGGATCGCATTACTCCTCGAAGAAGAGTGATATGGAATCAGAGAGATGTATGTACTTCTTGCTGTTTTCTTTCTCGTCGATTTCAACAAAATAATCGCAGTAGCTTATTCCATTTTCTGTCCTTAATACCGTACAAAAGTACATTTTAACCTGATTTGTTTTACCTACCCTTTTTTAAACAGCCTGAAAACGACACCAAAGCTTGATTAAATGACGTCACTAGAATTATACCTTTGGCGGAACATGACTTTATGCAAGTGAAATCAAAAATAGGTGAAAGAGGTTATTATTATATAAATATCTCAAAACTCTCCTTTGATTGCTGATATTAGCTATTACTAATAATAAATTCGTTTAACCGAGTCTTGCGTGGTGATACGGAGTGGTACAACATCCACACGGGTCCTGCTACCCCATATCAACCCGCAATACTCAGTGTAATCGCATATAATATTTTCTTTTACCAGTTCTAATGAATACATTCGCAATTTTGATTAATCAATGTTTTGTGTAATTCTGTCTACGATAAATGTCTATGATTGATACAAGTTACAATACGAGCACTTCCCTTTATTACCAATCAGAATTAAACATTCATTTGATTTGTCACCTTGCCATGTGATACCAGCCCGTCTCATCCCTCAGAGAAAGGTGATAAGGATCTTTTGAATATTTTGCACAGATCAGAGAAAATACTACATGGATATTGTCAAAGAGTAAAGTGTATAAGCATCCCTTTTAACGATACTTTTACATTTTACCGAGAATGTATAGATATCTCCAACGTAGGTTTTTATCCACCATTAGCAGAATTAATACATACACTCACCAAATGAATGAATATCACGCAACATGTAACGTATAGTGTACATTTAAGGTCTACTTATACTTCAAGTTGGAGTCTTATGTGGCGTCTTCTGTTTTATTTTTTCGTGGGTATGCATTTCATCCTGCATAAATTCTCTAAGTTACCCATATATTCCAAGTATAACCTAGCGTGATGCCTCCTATTATAGAACCATCTTAAGCAAATGATATATTTACATCTAGAGATACATTGTAAGATACTTCCAATTTGAAAATAGTATAGAAACAAATTAAGTACAGCGTCTACTATAAGCGGCAGAGGTTAAGCTGTGATCAATATCCTGAACAAGACATGGGGTCTACTCATAAACCTAATTCAGCTTCAAAACATTTTGTTTTTGCATATTTTACTGTTTGTATACTTTTTAACTGTCAATGATGGCATACGTTAAGTTGTATGATAGCGTGTGACTCACAGTGATTTTTGTCAAAAAGGAAATTAATGTTAAATTTGACTATGTTTGATATTATAGTATAATCGCAACATTGATAATGACTATTATTACCAGCAGTGACGCATTATGCCTGTTAAGATGAACAGAAAACGTGAAGCACATCACAAAAGAATGACAGCATGTCTTACGTGACATGGAAATAACGCTTGCACCAAATTAGTTCAAGGCTTATATCAGAATTATTATAAATGGAAGATTTCTTTTATTTTTTTGCACATATCAAGATCAATTCTTTCAAAACAAAATGACATAAAGACAAGTATGGGTCATCAGGCATGTTCCGGGGCTATTCTCCATTGTGTGGCCACACCGCAAGGCTTATTTGGCGGCTGTATAATAAATTGAGAATATCATTTAACATATGTAAGGTTTAACTGTTCAGAAGCATTACTAACCTATTTTTATACACAAGTTTGATTGGAATATAGTAATGAACTGTTGTGAAACACTATATCTGTTTGAATTTATGCCCTTTAGAACAAAATGATGTTTCATGACAGGAAAAAAGGAGAAGGTCCGACCCATAATTGAAAAAACAACAGCTGTATATTTCATAGATAATTGCTGCTATGATTCCCAATGACACGATTTGTATAAGTATTGTTGTCATAGGCGGTAAGCATACATCGTCTTAAGTTTAATCTGGATTAATTGGATTTATATTTTTTCGTCTGATAGGTGTAAACTTCTAAGAAAGTATTACTTTAATGAAATTTAACCTGACGTTTTGACATTTACTTTTTTGTCAAGAAGTCCCTATTTTTATAAGAATCTTTGAGACTTTCGTTTTTAATATTGATCTATCAACCCAAACTAGCATAGTGTTCTAATGGAATTGAATAAGTGAGTATTTTTGCAATTAACGATAGTCATAAAGCATGAGTCTTTATAGAACTCTTATTTCAGCAATACATGAGCGAATATGGTATATGTAATACTTCTAAAAAATATCAGCTTTACATTAGATAATATTATTTTATTCATGTAAGACACTTGAGTGGCCAGATTAGATTAAGTAATTTGACACAAACAGCCACAGTTTTCAGCTAAAACGACATTGGTCCTTTTCACATGTGTCAAACATTCAATCTGAGCAACGCCTATTCTTGAAATAAGCAAACTGCTTTGTCACCAAAATTATCACAACCCTGAACAAATAAAAGATAAATTATTGACCACATTTGTGGTATAACACTTCGATAAAAAGGACAAATGTTTCAAATAACTCACATATGTTATAGAAGTTGAAACGAATCATACTAGATTCAAGCAAATTACTGATTGTTTAAAAGCACAGTATATTAATATTTTCGACTCTGGTTAAATACTGCATACTTATATACGAAAATAAAACGCAAAGGTTAATTCCGATACAATTTGCGATTTATATTGAACAAACATATCTAGCTATGGCCTTATCTGTATAACACTATTCTACACAGGCATCAAAGATAACTGCTTTTTATAACAACCAGATAATCACAGGAATTAAAACATCACTACTTCATCCACAACAAAAGCTTACACAACCTGTGAATTCAAGGTAATGAAGATGTCATTTATTTTATGCACAGCTAATGCAAAGTCTGCATTAATTGTCTAACCAAATTTGCATTCTTATCAAATATGTTGAATTCATCCGAACAAGTCTGATACAAAAATACAATCCTACTTTGAACCCGAAGATTGATAAAGATTTCAAATGTTTCATGTCTTTCTACAACCGTTTATAAATTGCTGCAGGTTTATCACAATCATTTGATTTATTGTCAGAAACAATTAACTTGATATCTTTCAGCGCGGCAAACCGTTTCTCTGTGAATACTTGTTAAGACGCTCTTTACATATAGAAATGCACAGTAAATCCACAGTGTGTCAGACGGATGCGGGTTAGAAATTACGAAATGATACTACCCATGAATCGAATTCGGTCTTTTTTTGAAAGCCAAACATTTCAACATAAAATTGAAGGAGTTATCACAATTACTAGCACGCTGTCCATTGCGCAGTCGCTAATATTTCAATAAAGGTCATTTACACATTACTGGTAAAAAAGTATAATGAAAATAGTGCTGCACAGTTTTCGGATATTTCGGAGTGTGAAGAAACAGATACGGAAGGGAAGAAGAGCGAAGACAGTTGAGCGAAGACAGTCCCCAGACGATCCGTTTGCATCCCACCTAGCAGACAAATACATAAATATTTTCACAAGCTATTAGGTCTTTCTAAAACACAATCGAAAACACGCCTCAGTTGTGGCTCAATTTTGCACTTAGTCTGTTCCTGTAGTGGTTAAAACAGCGAAATTACAAAATGTGCTATAACATATTGTTCTATATATATAATTTTGTTGCTAATCACACAAAAAATCAAACAGGTGCAGTTGTTTACAACAATATTTCTCACAAGTCTGTCGAACAGAATTACTTTTGCATCCAGCTTTTCCTTTCCGGGATCAATAGAAAAGTCATTTTTTACCGCGTTGATGCTTTTTCGCATTTTGACATTTGTTATTATAGACAATTTTGAGAAAACCTTTGCGTACGATATAAAATTATTACACATTATTCATTTGATACTGGTCTCAATTCCGTCTAAATTTACGGTGAAGGAAGTTTATATATCTATTTTACAACTTTTAAATATAGACTTTTCATATACATGTGTATCAGACCTGAATGTGTTTGCATTACTTGGAAAGAAGTACCGTAATCTAAATAATTCAGAGTGTTATTGTAATGGGAAAATCCTCGTCTTCGATTGTACAAACACTTTTTTTAAATCCAGTAGAAACTATTAAAAAATGCAAAGTACACAGATGCCCCCAACTTCCGCAGTTTCATGCGACGCATTTTTAAAATGACATAGTTTCTCGACATCAAGGCCCCTAACTCCCTAATAGTAATTTGGGTTGGATCAAAATACGGAGGTACACACATTTATTTTCTGATAAGTACATACCTAAGGTTTATTCATTCTAGCATTAATGGTGTCAGAGATTCACACGACATAAACTTAAAATTCCATATTTTTCACAATTTCAAGGTCCATAACTTCATAAATGTTCATTGCGTTTGGATAAAAGCTTTGGGATAAAATTACCTAGATGGACAAGTGTACATGTTGATAAATAAATGACGGAGGTTTTATCTTTCTAGCACTGATAGTTTCAGAGGTACCTGCAGCACAAACTAAAGCTTATTATTATTTTACAACATCAAGGTCTTTACTCCGTAAATGTTTATTGCGATTGGATAGTTGTTTTTCTTTTTAAATAATCTATTTATCAAGACCAGAGGGTCCGATAAGGTCTCCTCAAATCACTATCTAGACTAAGCCAGTTCCTTTGATCTGGCTGAAACAAACAGAGCAGTTTATTATTGCCTTTAGGTATTCTTATATGCTAATTGTTAGTTGTAGTGACACCTTGACGCCAATTTGTTGTTTTTGTTGGAAGGGTCACGTATTTAGGCAGCCTGTTCCATTAGTTTTATTCTAACATCTTTTGTCATAAAGCGTGGCCATACGCTCGTAACTTTACAAACGTTTATTAAACTACAATTGCTCTTGAAATACAGTGCGTAGCTAATTTACTACAGCAACTGCTTCGAATTTATATTTCTTTTAATAGCTTGTTTGTTTGTTTGTTTGTTTATTTGGAATTTAACGTCACTTTAACAGTATTTCAGTCATATCGTGACGTCCAGCTCATTACAGGTGGAGGAAGA
>JAULCC010147908.1:0-13515 GCA_032358795.1 Nuttallia obscurata
ATGTGTACTACCACTAGACCATCGTATACACATACCTGAACCATAGCTAAGAAAAGATACCTAAAGATACCTATATGTTTTAGGATGTTATTCATTGCCATCAAAGGTGACCATGCAATTTTGAGAAGCGTCATTAATATGATTCGGTTCTACAATATGTATTGATTATAATGCAATGGAGAAAATTGTCATTAAGGAGTTAAAATAAAAAAATAAACAGCCATATACTAGGCCAGCAACAAACAATCTTATACCAAGTTACAGTTTGTGACTGGCCATTATTTAACATAAAGTGACCGAAACGAAAATGTCACGTGTGTCATTCAAATGATGTTGGTTGGCAATAAACTGTTTTACACGTTTCTGTTGGAAATTGATATTTTTCTAGTCTTTGTATCTGACTGGTACTCGTCTGGTTCGCAGTAGCATCTGGCGTCTGGTTAATGTCATTTCGCTCCTCTGTACGTCTATTTGTTTGTTCCAATTAAGGCTTATCCCACACGCCCTGGTTTGCTGAAAAAGATACCATAAGCAGTTTTTATCAGCGTGAAAAAATTAGTCCATCAGAGAAAAAGTCGCTAAATTTTGACGGTCCATGGCATCAGAGAGTACAGTTGTTTGAAAACCATAATCGTATTGCTCAATACCAGTTGTTAATGATTCTGACCTATGCCACCGGCAACACCGTCTGTAAAGCTCAGAAACCAAGTAAAAGGTCAAGTAAGTACAGCACTTATTGAAGTTCAAGCCGCTTTACTGTTTTTAGTATAACTATAAACTATTGATATATATCATCTATGAAAAGAAAGCATTCTAGCAAAATGACCATCAATGTCACCATAATTTAGGGTCAAGGTCACTTTAAGGTCAAAACGCAAAAATACCCGAGACAGTTTAGAATTGATTAAGGATTTTCTTTTTATTTAGCATTTTTCATGTTCATATTGATTTTAATTGTTACATACTAATCACATGTATCAGCTTTGGTTTTAGCAACTGGGCACTTACATTTATCTTGATTACTATGGTAACCAAGACAACACACATACAATGACCCCCGGTTATCTGATTCATGACAAATATATTGCGTTTCTTATAACTGTTAAATGCTTTCAAACATAATATGCATGTGTAATAAATCATGTCTATGTATGTAGAACTTTTGTTCACTAATGTCATTTAAGGTCATGGTCAATGTTTGTTTAGGTCAAACACAAAAAATACCCGAAAATATAGTACTTTACCTGCCGTATGTTTTTATTTAGTATTGCTTGCATTTGGGAATAGTTGCAAATGACATGGCAAAGGTGTTTAATATATAAACTTTGATCTATACGGGAGAGTGGACAATTGCAATTGCAATTGCAATTGCAAATGTTGCCATAAAAATCAAGTAAATAAAGAAACAGGTATCATGCAAGGCCACAGTTCATTGAAATCTCTTCTTGTGTAAATGTGCGCTGTTATGCTGACATAAGTATTATTTTTCAGGTACATGTGTGCTTGCGAAAGGTACATTCAAACAAGTATAAATAAATCTTGAAAGTTACTCCTCTTACATAATAGTACGCCATTTGCAATGAAAATAAACAGTTTGCCTATATATAAATTGTAGTAAGCTATTTCAGTTGTACCTTCCAGGGTAGGTTACGGTCTTGTTTGATTAAACATTGTTTCTCTGTTAAGAGCCACATACTAAGCAATTTCATGCTGCTTAACTTTGGTAAGTTTGGTTTCACTGCAATCAGAAGGATTGATAATGCTAGAGCTAACAATATTCTTGAAACGTATTTTCAAAAACGGTAGAGTTTATATACCAAGTAATATAGAGCGTGGAGTGTGTGTGCACTGCTCGTGTGACAACATGTATTGGAGTCTACATTAGATGGACGAAATACGTCTTACAGTACACATATGGTTGTGTGGCTGCGACAAACTTCAGGAGAGAGTTAAATCCATGACAAAAACTAGATGATGACAGTAAACCTAGCTTAGAAAGAAACTGTAACTACAAACCTATGAAGAATTTCAAAGAATTACAAAGAGCAAATATACCTCAGCCGGTGCAAACAGCTACTGACATAGATACTGACAGATAGTTCCCTGAGACAGATGGTGAATGTGTAAATGATCATGTAGAGGACACACGTTGGCTTTTATCGAAGCAGACTGACACGGAAAAGCAGAAGGTTCCAATATGTATAACAGTATATGAGTCAACAAGTTAAGTCAGCGCACTGCTGACAACCATTGGAATGCTCCCAATCATATAGACGCCTGGAGATTACTTTTATACAATTACAACAGTTACTAGTGGATAAGTAGCAATATCGCATTATGTCGGACAAACCTATACTGTGATCTCTGGTGTTTAATCTCTGCACGCCAAAATGAACAGAGCTTACATGGGCGCAGTAAGAGATATACAAATATAAAGTAAATAAAATGTAAACGTTTTGATGATGTGTTGGTTCATGCTGGAGTGTATATTCCCAACACAACTGCAGATATGATAGAAGGGAAGGCGCACTACAGAGCAGAGTGTGCACATATCCTAACGTTTGAGGATTTGTGGTGGCTAAGGTGGACCTTGTTTGGATCCTTGTTATATCAAAAGGCCGGTGGTACTAGAACAGATCGAAGCATCTTCTACATCGCTAGTTAAAACGTCTTCAAATCCAGGCTGCGAAGTTGCATGGAGCTAAACTGAATGTTAGCTTGATCGGCTAGATGGAAACATTGAAATCTTTTTCCTTGGGAACAAATATTACGTATTATGAAGACATATATGTGTATGACTGATGTTCTGTAACTGTTTATCAGCGCGGAAAGATAAAAACACGGGAAGCTTCAGCTTAAAGCATTCGCCGTCATGTAACTTTCAATGACCACTTAAACTATGCACGATGGGGACCAGTGTTTTAGCAGAGATTAAATATCTGGAGGACAGAGCCTCAAATGTTTTCAGTGAATTCGTGGAATGAAATTTCTTGTCAAGAGAAGTATTAAACACTTCAGCCATATTCCAACAGACCAAGAGAAGTAACAAACACTTCAGCCATATTCCAATAGACAAAGTCACACAGTGGATTAATAAACGTTACAATGGAAGCATAGTAATAACACGGACTTGCACAGCAAGGGACAAGTACTACATAACTTTGTCGTTTCGCTCCAACATATCACAGAAGATGAGAGCTCTTTATGCTGTCAGTGGAGATGATGAAGATTAGGTCACGACTACAAGGGCCGATTAACAGTATTCTCGTGTAGAACGTGATAAACGCCACGTTCAAGCACTGCTAACCTTGACATACTAGACGTGTTTTCTTCTAAAGGACTTGACTTACTTACAAAAGAAAACCAAGACACAGCTTTTGAAGATTATAGTGTTCAGCTATCAGTTGGTGAGCGTTTAAGTTAGCCTATTGCAACTAAGATGTAGCAATAACCAAAATAAGCATGACCTTACAGGTTCAAAGGCTCAGGGTACATCATCAACATTAATTTCTTTGGCCTAATGAAAAAGTTGAAATTAAAACATATTTGCCATGCTGTACCTAGTGCCAGTAAAAAAAAGCAAACCACGCAGATAATAGAGGCTCACGGCAAATTGATCCAACGATGTAAATGGTCGAATTACCATCTGCATTGAAACATGAGCTGTCAAATCTGATATGCATGCAGTCCTTTATACTGACAAGGCAGTTTGTGTCCAGGGTCCAGGAAAAGCTCCCTGTGGCTACTTTGACAACAACTATAGTGATTGATGGTCAAACATTGATTTAAGCATTAGGTAAACCAGGTGTTTGACTAGAGTGTATGGAAATATTTTGAAACATCTTCACGAAGAATTGATGAAGCATTCGACAGATACATTGAACAAACATCAATAAAGGCAGGTAGAAGTGGCAAATGATCCGGAAAAAGATGACCAATTCGTAAAATGTTTACTTTTTAGATCTAGCCCTGTCACAATAATAGGATAATTCTGTAAAATTAGGGAGAAAAAAGCTGATATTGCTAAATTCCAATCCGAAAGTTTACAAACAAGAGCAGAAACGGTACCAAGAGAGCAAGAAATTGTCACAGGAGGATGTTACCAGAATGTACCGAAAACTACTTCCAACAAACATGAGAGGTTCCCCAACTATCATCAACGCACAAAGAGGTAGCTATGAAGATCATTCCACATGCATTAGGTGCTTCAAAAGAATGGTTATCAAATGTCAAGATACTGATGGTCTGCTCTTTCTTATAAACAATCTTTACCATTTCAACACTGAAGCATGGATGATGGCTGGGATAATGTGCCCTGTGTGTAGATTTGCTCAGGAAATACCCAGAGACGTGCACCTCAACATTTTTGGGCTTCATGATTTGACATATTGCAACACAACCACAACTTTTAGTGGCATTTGTAAAAAGATATGTTGAAAGAAGTGCTAGTATATAACATGCCCTGACCTTTTTTCGGATGTTGGGAGAGACCGCCAATCAGATAAGTTTGTATGATTGCTGCATGGGGTCAATGGAGACTTTGTTGATGATGCAATATATTCACTATTTTTTAAAGCTAAGAAAACATTTGACATGTTCTTTCCAACATTTGATGCACTTGAAATACGGTTTGCAAGAGCAAATTATCAAGCATGCATATCCATCAGATATGATATCTTAATTATGGATACAGAAGTCAGGCCTGTAGATACAAACGCATGGTAAGATGGCGTTAATAAACTACGAGTTGTCTGAAAAAAGGGTAACCAACAGTACCTGGTGCTTGCATTGAACTTAAAAGTGTTGTGGATATAAACCATTATTGAAATGTACACCAGGATGTTGTTGTGGTATTGTCAGTTGCACTAATTCGATGGACGATCGATCAAATGAGCTATAACGTTTATATCAAGAGTTTAAAGATATCTGCAGTAGAAGCTGTATTAACTGTCAAATATCACAATCTTAACTGTCCATTTAAGTTTTGTTCAACAGCAAACAGCACAATACATAAGTCTGATAGTGTTTTATGAATGATGTGTATCATTTTCTAACATTAATACATACTTTTAAAATTAACTTAAATATATTTATTTTTACACTCATATGACATTTGACTTACTTTATTGTTAAAATCGATCTATGTTTATACTTTTAAAATAAACTTAAATATACTTATTTTTGCACACATATGACATTTAACTTACTTTATTGTTAAACTCGATCTATGTTAAGAGCAATTCTTGAAATAAGAAATACATAAAGCAATATGTTAGAGGTAAATATGTGTAAACTGTTCATTTTGACAGGGTTAAGAGTTTTCGAGTATCGGGGACATTTTACCGCACCCACTGTTAACAGTATGTTATGTTTATGCTTTGTGTGTGTGTGTGTGTGTGTGTGTGTGTGTGTGTGTGTGTTATTGTACTGCACATGCTTCGTTCATTTGTCACTATTATTGTAAGTATGTATCTCATGTCGTTATCGTAACATGACCTGAGAAGGGAAAACTAAACTTGTACAGTTACTTGGTAAACTTTGTAAAAAACATGCAGTGATAACATCCACCGACGCTATTTAAAACAAAGCTTATCTTAACCTGCGCTTAGCGCGTCTCAGTATGAAGTCCCATATTCCACAGTGTGTTTATATCCATATAAGTTATATTGAACATAAAATAAAACCAGAGACCTCTTTCAGTTATCCGCCAGCACTGTTATAAGGTCTGAGAATTAAAGTAGCCACGATCTGCCACACTTTTTTCATCCATTCCTATCAACAGGTTTGCATGTTCTTGATTATTCGATTGCATCTGAAAATAGAACATGGGTCTCCTAGAACACCTACACTTGTCCTGACAAAATCAAACACTTTGTTTATTTATTTATTTTACTTTTTTTGTGAAATGCGCGGATGCAATGTCTGGTCGCAAAAAAAAGAGTTAACAAAAGCAAGGTCATCACTTAAAACTTAAGTCATTTAATCATATGCGATTTATTTAGACGTTGAATATTGAATTTTCGGAAAATGACAAATTTCATGTTAAATGTTTGTTTTATAACTAGAGTAAAGTCTGACCGAAATCAAGTGTTTCAATGAATTCCGGAATATAGTGACCGTTTATAAGGACAAACGGTCAAAATAATAGGAGACCTACTGTGACATTAAAGTAACAAAAAATAACGAAGAAATCATTTTGTTGGGTAATGAGAACGTCCTATTTTTAATGCAATATAATCTCGACATAATACATTTTTGAAGGAACTTTATGTCTCTGGAATAGACAATTCTATGAATCGAAGTTAACAGAACCACACGCGATCTGAGGTAAAACATATGTAATTTAAACTTCATTGCTCATAGAGTCTATCATTTAATCTGAAAGTTATGACTCTAAGCAGACTCGGTAGAATAAATAACTATTGATGTTTGAAAATTATAATCACAATAAAAACAACCAGGTGATCAAACACAGCTTTTTGATAACCATGGAATATATTGTATATTTCCATTTAACAAAGGATTGTTGAGTAATAATAACGTGTGTATAATTTGATAGCTATAACAATAAGGACAGACGGATGGGTATATGGAAAAATGTATTAAGCAATACTTATGAACAAAGATAGCTAGCTAGGGATCCAGATATAAAGAGACATACAGAAATATGGATTTATAAACAAACAACACACAACAAAACAAATAAAACAAAAACAAAAAACGTTTCATAAACAATCAGCAAATGATCAGGGGAGATATAAGTAATGCAATTAATAATTAAACTATATGAATAACATGAAAAGATAGTACGTGTATCGATGTTAAGTACGTCAATATAAACCCTTAGTCTGCTGAACAACTTGTCGTCTGCTTTAACTGTCGTCTGTATGTATTTTAAAATTCATCGGATTTGCCCAATATTTGGTGAAACAGTTGGCCGATATCACACAGCTTACATCCGTATTTGAAGCCGAGTTTCTCGTCGTATAATCTGGATCAAAGTTGTTTGCATATTCGATCACGGTAGCGGTTAGCAGGCTCAGAATTTAGAAACAGAAACTCAATCTACTGTTGTTTGTCTTCATTATTGCAAATAAATCCCTTCCGATAAATTTGGAGTTATGTTTTAATTCTTTTAATCAGGAACGTTTCTGAAATTCTCTTCTAGTCCTTTCTGATGACTAAATTAAGCCCTCTTTGTATATATCTGTCGCAATATCCGTCCATTCACATATTAGAAGTACGTCGAATGTTTTCTGTGCTAGTTCATCAAATGTCTCTTGCATACAAGTCAAAGCTTGAAGCAGTGCCTTTCGGTTTAAGATATAGATTACTGAACTACAAGCGGGTCGTTCTGCCTGATCAGCAACAGTCTCTAAGCTATGCATCAGCTTAGATTTGTCGATTTTCACCGGAGTTCCGTCTGCGGTGGCAAGGGAAGAGGCGCAAGAAGATAACTAGGTCTTGTTTAAACATATGTTGTGCGCCTTTGATAGCATAACAAGTTGGCCACAGAGATTCCTTTCAACCTTTATCTCAACAAGCTTCTTCTGGGTCGTTGTCTTTTTGTTGTTGTTATTAAATGGCTTGAGCTTCAGTTTCGGCAATGGTGTGTAGAAACTGACTGTCTTGTCAACCATACGTTCTTTACCAAACTTTACGTTGGATTGTGCGGCGATGGTGTTCGACTTATATACATGCTTTCTGCATCTTTCGCTAGTGGTGAGAAAATATGCTTCTAACGTCTGCTTCTGAGACAGTCTTACTTGTTTGTCTATGGCTAGCCCGAATGTGTCTGGTTAAGCACAACATGTCATACGCTGCGAAATTTCTACTGAACCCTCATTATTTCTTCTCTTGATTTTGCATATCTGTTTATAGTCTGTTCGATTGTTATGTCGACTATATTCCTTGTACCTATAATGCCTTACCCAATTTTGCTTCAGAAGTTCTATAGCTCCTGGTGGTGTTGCCTCTATATTGACCAATGCCAAGTTATACACAGACATGTACTTTGCATAATTCTGATGGTCATATGCTAAGAGGAATGGACACATCATTTGGATGCACAGTAATTAGAGGTCAATATAATTTCTATGGTTGCTCTAAATCCGTGTAGTATTGCCCAGATGACCCTGTCTGACATCGTCCTTGAATTCCAAGTACTACTGATAAAGCTGCACGAAGCCTCCATCCTCAAGAGCTCGATAACATGTCATGACATAGATTTTCTGCCAGATTTTAACACCGCTAAGCCCTGTTTGACCTATTTGATTCTCATCACCGAGCACACAATGCGACCTCTGCAAACACGAGCCTTTCCACGGCTCCCAAAGTCAGCTTATGCATGCGCATAACCCTGTTATAATGCTTTCCGGACAAGACTGATTCAACAGAACCACTACTATAAACGCCTGACTAGAAAAATTCTTTTGTGAGCCCACTATCTCGTAGACGTTTTCCAAGAGCTCCAAGATATGACGAAAAAGTGTGAAAGGATCTCAAGTGAATAATTTGATCTTTTTACTGATTAGGATACTTCTAGAGAAAAACATAAGCTTTTTCACTACCGCCAAATCAAATGTCTCAAATGTATACTTCTGAACAACAGGTTCAGAAATCTTCTATTAGTCTTGAAGCACTTTTTGCACTGTAGCATTTTTAGTCATAGGAGAATTGATAGGTGGCAAGTACTCTACATCCGAGTGCCTATGATGTTCTCTGTGTGTAGTTAATGATACCCAACCAGACCATCTGGGAACCAACTGTTTGTCCTCCAGTAAACGTTTTTTGCACAAGAACCACGCACAGTCTGAAGAAGAACCATATTCTGAAATGCCTCCTTCAGCCACTTCTAAATCTGGCAATTTATGACGGGTTCGACCTTAGCTACCATAATACAATGTAGAAACTCTTCTGGTCGATATTCTACTGACCTTTGCTCGGTAATCGTTATTGATGACGTCTGAGATTCTCTCGTTTCTCTTGAACTGTTATTGTTAGTGATGGTTTCTTGAATAACGATACCATGTGCCGAATGAGTGGTACCAGATCCAGATGGGGTTTCCTCATTCAAGTAAAAACTATCCCAGCACAAATAGTGATGCTGTTGTTATCAGGTGATACTACGGTAGGTACCAACGGTCTCTACGAACAGTACTGTTGCACATGGCTGTTCCAAGTTCAAGAATTTGTAAGATTGACAATGGCTGTATTGGTTCAGAAGTATAATATTTGTTACGTTTCTGGTCATGTGTCGCTGACTGTAAGGTATGGTGTACCATCGGGAACATCGCATATATAGTCATAGCGAGACATCCAGCTCATTACAGGTGGAAAAAAAACCGGGGGACCCCTGTACACTATTTCAGGCACAGAGTGTACCCGGGTTGAACCACGACCTACCGCAAGCCAGCTGGAAGGCTTCATCACAAGATCAAGATAATTAAGATAAAAAGTTGATATTTTGAAAGAGAATTTCTTTATGTTTACAACTACTAGACGTTTTTACTGATTACCTAAAAGTATAATTTAGATTGAGTGTTAGGTTATAAAGAACTATATTAGTTAATGCCGATTTCTACTCAGATTTTATGAAATTTTAAAATAACAAAGATCCAGATGTGTGACCCTTTATATTATATAACATTTTTGAATTATTTTGGAAAATATTTTATCATTTATAATAACATAGTTATAGATATATAATAATTTTATTTAAGTTTACAATCTGTAATAACTTTTTAATCAATAAAGGTACATAATTCGGACGGTTTTATACACCGAAGTAACTAACCTTTTTTGAATTAATGAATAAAGGTACCAGTTGTTCAATCTAGGAACCATGCATTAAAAAAAGATTCTTTAACCTTTAGCCTGCTAAGGGCGACCGAGACAGAATTTGCAAACAGCTTGGATCCAGATTAGACACCGAGTAACTCGGTGTCTAATTAGGATACAAGCTGTTAAGCACTCAGCCAATTGTTTCTCAAAATAATGGGATATTCTGAAGAATTTAAAATCTAGGCAGACGACAGTTAACGCAGACGACATTTGTTTAGCAGGCTAAAGGTTCATAACGCCATATATGCTTATGCACTGACTGAACAAGAAATTTGAGCTCAAAATTCAGTGGCAGATAATCAATACCGATTTCCAGACATATTCGGCGCCAACTTGCCATCCGACAAGTGCCATTCTGTGCGGAATACTTCCGCTTTTAACATGTGTTGGGTGGTTTTAATTTTGTGCATCGACGACCCTGTTACAATGTTATATCATTACAACGAGTCTGCAGACTCAGATGCAACTACTTTTGTGTAATTGATACATGTACAAAGAAAAAGATGTAGCACTGATGTTATATATTTTGCAAATACTGTTACCAACTATATTTTATGGATTTATTATAAGAATAAAAAATAAATTCGAGGCTGCTTTTAGTCTTGAACGTTTTGTAATATTCAGAGTTTTAATTCAATTATGCCATTTTCACATGTTTCTGGTTGTTTAGCATATCGCCCAATATAGAACCGTGTATTATATGTTTTTACGATAGGGACTATGCTGAAAATGTTAAGGTTGACATCAGTCATGATAAAGACATTGTGCCGCTTTTAAAACATAACTGCATGCAAAGGGTAAGGTTAGTCTTAAGAATGAATTGTCTTAAAAGCAAGTTTCTAAAGGAACTAGTACTTTCAGTACAACATTTGTTAATTTTACTAATGGTGCTAATGAGGTACATGTATACCAACCGCAGCGAACTACATATATGAATACTTATGACGAGACAATCAATTGCAATCCGAATGTTAACTTTTAAAACTTGTTATCTGTCATCATGTAGAACCGAACACATAAGGTAAACTTGAGTACGTTATTTGATAATTAGTAGCGCAATTCTGAAATGCATTAAAATGCAAGATCATAGTGCTGTTTGAAAATGAAGCTTAAACTTCGGGATGAAAAAAAAAAACAACAAAGGATGGACCTCTTTCTAATTATTCTATCCTATTTAATTAATTATTTGATATCCCTAGAAGAAAATTAATATATCATTATAAAGTTTGTATATGAAATTAGAAAACATCACCAGGTTTTCATGTAGTGTGCCACTTCGAGGACAGTAATCTTCTGCTCTGTAGGAGCATTGCCGTTCCATCTCAGAATACAAGATAGAAGTTATAGAGATTTCAGAGACACTTATTAACAAATCCAAATTCAAATTTGTTTTTCATAAATTAAATTTTTAAAATAATGTAGACACACGTGAATAAAATGTAGACACACACATGTCAGACTTGAGAACATTTCCGTTCCATTTCCTATAGAGGATTAATGTTATTCAGCTGTCAAAGACAACATTTAATCATTTGCATTTTCAATCAGTTTTTCAAATTTGTCTATTTTAGAGCATAGCGTACATGTACGCGCACGCAAACCAACGCAACTTGAAGGTCGTTGGTTTAATTGAAAGTCTTGTTATATTCTTATTATTACTATATGATATGATTAAAAATCAGTACGGTGCACAAAATTAAAGAATAAGACATTTTTCACAAACTTACTACGACAGCGTGAAATAACTTTATTATTTATTTTGCGATATCTACAAGTCCATAATCGCTAGTAATTATTGCTTTGGGACGAAATATATTCATACGCGCTGCAAAACAAACAAAATGGCGCAAGCCGTTTTTTCAATCAACGACCTTGTTTCAGTCGACAGTAAACGGCAAGACACGTTTGGAACTTCTTTGTCTCGAGTTTAATTACAACCGAATCACACTTTTCCATGAATCGTTTCTATATAAAGAAAGCAAACTAGAATGCATGTGACGCTGAGAAATTCTAGAAATAAATAAAATTTTAGGTAATTATGTTTAAACTAGAATATTGTATATTTCCTCACGAATTATTTGATTTAAAAGATCCGTATTTTATATAAAGGATAAAATTCATTTTACAAATCTAATAATTCATGAGCATTAATGTAAGATCCCCTGTATTTTAAACTAAGTACTGAAAAATGGTTAATTCTGTTTCTAGATGTATTTGTAACATATTTACAAAATGTGTTAAGATGAACCAAATGGTCTGTCATCGTTAGTGTCAAAATGTAAAATAAAATTTAATGCTGTACCAAAAATCTTAAGTCAAACTACTCACAGTTAGAAACTCAAAGACAAAATGTAAATAAGTCGTGATCAATACATGCTACACTAGCATAAAGGAAAAAAGTTTATTTTTATTTGAATTCATGTCACCATACATAAGGGTTTTCTTTAGGTTTAAAAATATTCCTTATCTTTATTATATCTTAATATATATATATATATATCTATATATATGTGTGTGTCTGTTAAAGTTAAAGTTAAAATATTGCCTAAAACCTACTCATTAAATTGACTTAACTTATAGGAAGCAGATGGTGTCACTTTAAACTGTCCTTAAGTGAAACAATTGCTAAACAGCTTTATGACTACGGACCCGGATGTAACAATGACTCTGTGTAATGTTTTACGAAGGCATAAAACCTCCAATAAACATTCACTCAAACAGTGCTTAAAGAAATTAATTGGTTAGGAGTAAATTGTTTGTTTGTTTGATTGTTTCGAAATAACGCAACTTTAACAGTATTTCAGTCATATTATGACGTCCAGCTCATAACAGGTGGAGGAAGACCCCGGGGGACCCCTGTACATTATTTCAGGCACTTAGTGCATCCAGGTAGAACCGCCGACCTACTTGCCAGCTGGAAGGTTCCTCACTTGAAAAATCCGAAGTGCCCAGACCGTAATTCTAATTCGGTGAGGGGCTGAGAGATTTCAAGTCAACGACTATAACCACTCGGTCACGGAAGCCCCTAGGTTATGAGTAAAACTTATTAAAATGAAATAAACACAGTAAAGCTTTAATCGTTGCCACTTTTTATTTCTGCATCCCGTCTTCTTTAAAACGAAATGATCATCAAAAAAGAAAAAAAAGAGCAACAGTAACTACCAACTAATGACGTGTCTGACAAATAAACATATAATGCGTCGCAATATCGTGGTCATTTTGTGTCACCTTTTCAAAGAAAACGCGAAACATAGGGATCCCTTTGTCCATTCGGCCGTCCGTTCCGCTGTTCGCCCGTCTTAAAAATACAGTTAACTATAACTTTGCATTTTTATTATTTCTTCTTCAAACTTTCAAATCATATTGCATATGACATTTGGGTCGTGATGTAGCCAAATTAAGTAGGTCTTGATCTTACGTTGGCTTTAACTTTGCAATTTATTAAAATTTCTTCCACAAACTTTCAAATTAAATTTCTTTGGCAGCAAGGCCGTGATGCAGCTAAATTCTATAGGTCTATTGCATATATGACAAATTTATTGTCCTGTATGTACTTTTTAGACAAACTTTACGTTTGCTATAATTTTGCTATTTATTACTATGTCTTCATCAAACGTTCTATATATATATATATATACTGTCAATAAATGAAAACGCACCACACTAAGAAAA
>JAULCC010148019.1:0-13515 GCA_032358795.1 Nuttallia obscurata
TTTACAAAGATACATTGTAGTATAACAATGTTGATGTACTTTTGTTATTCTTTATAGAAAAGTATTTGTGTTAAAACTAGGTAGTGATTAGCGTTTATTTTGTTAAATATGTCGCGTAAATGTTGATAAAAAGACATACATTATGTTTTAGTTAAATGTGAAGCTGCCATGAACTATTTTAACCGGTACCATATTTGCCATAATATTTGTCACATTTGTCAAGGGATCCAGAACAAAGAAAACACAGTTTGTTTGTAAAGTTCTCTTGATATATATAACATATGCTTGCTGAAATATCTAAATACTAGTCTGTATCTTTAAGGTTTAATATCTCATAAAACAATTGAACACTATAAGCATTTGGTGATCATCATAAGCATAAGCTGCAAATGCATATTTTAACTACATATATATGCTGTATTTATGCTATTTGAAAAATTCTTTGATATATATACAGACATGCATTTGATAGCACTATACCCTTAAGTTAAAGGTTAAATGTATTGCAAGAATAAGATATCAATTCAGGCATTTATTCAGAATTGATAATTGATGTGTAATCATTTGGTAATGCAAAAAATTGTAAAGTGGACTTAAGGTAAGCCTAGCGTTGATATATAACACAATTTGCATCGTAAACACGCTTAATGTTAGACCGTAGAGTATGTTATGTCGAAACTATGAATGTGGCTTGAGAAAACTTTATTAGACATGGCAATGTGATCATTGATGATATACACATGATATAATTCTAAAATGGAAATAGCACTGCCATCCATAGTCGGTCTTGTTTTATTCTATAGCGGATGGGTGACTCAGTGGACAGAAAGGTCAAGCATCCATGCGTGGGCAATATCTAACTACTGCCATAATGCTGATAAAAAATGGCCATAATTAAATGCAATAAACATCATTACTGAACTTTCATTAATTAATGTATGATTATGTATTAGAATAATCCAAAACACAGCAATGCCAAAATCGTCCAGTCAGAAAAAATGTTGGTCTATTATTGTGATATTAGTGTTTGTTTGACAGATTATCATGTATGATGTTTCCGCAGTTATGGGCAAACGGTTTGTCGAGAACGAAATAGTATACTTTATATCTGAACCATTTTAATTTTATTGTATAAGCGAGGGACTAAAACTTAATAAGTGTATCGTTTAAATATAAATTCAAATTCTTCAATGTTGGTTGTCACTGATGGATCGGTAAATAATATCACAAACTCGAACAGTACGTCGATCAAGTCGCCATACAGTCCCTATATACAAACCAACAAGGGATAGTAACTGAACCATTTGCTGTTACAAAGTGATTGATGAAAATATAGGCATGCAAACATATCAGTGATAAATTGCATTGTAGCACTAGATTTGATGCCAAATTTGCAAATGTCGTGCTTTAAATTCTAAATCTATTAAGATATTGTTTCGTTTAATAAACAATTTTAGAATAAATTGGTCTGAATGAAAGGGAGTACGAACTATGTAAAATCAACAGTTTTATTCAGTCGTGCATTGGATTGGTGTTTACTATTTGTAAGATTTAAACAATTTGCCTGTGACGGCAATAGAGTAAAGCCACAATTGTAGCGGTATCTGCCTTAGTTGTTTCTGGGATTGCCATGTAGTCCCCAATAATACATGGATAACAAAAGCTGTTCAACAATGGCTGGAAGACTTTTTCATGAACGATTGATATAAAAACGTTGAGACAACATCTTGCTGTTCGACGTAAAGGATTTTAAAAGAAAGATTTAAATTTGAAGATTATTTGATAAATACCCCCAAACAACATTTATCTTACCTCATTAAATTAAAGAAGCCATAAACTGCCTATTGAAACAGGTAGATGGAAATTAATAAATAGAACAGAAAGATAATGTAATTATCTTCTATTATTATCATTATTATTATTTGTTTCTTCACAATGTTTCAAATTAATTGAGAACTAGTAAAACACCATACAAAGGTAGACAGCTATTGCCAATATTGCAGATAGTGTTTTGCTTTTTTAATCATTTTATTATAATTGTCATACTGAAAGTGTGACTGTTGTTGTACAAATAGTTTTCATTGTTTAGCTTTTAGAGAATTCTAGGTCTTTGTTAACCTTATCAGCGAGAGGAGAGATAGAGAGACGAAAAGAGAAAGTTATATACAGATAGAGAGAAAGAGAGAAAGAAAGATTGTACCGTACTATCAGAACTGTATTGAAATTTAATATATAAAAGTTTGTCTTAACATTTGGCCTGCAATTAAACTTTTCCTTTATTTGTACTTTTTGTTCTATTTTGTAACCTTGTTAGAAACATGACTGTAATAATTATCCCATTTACTATAATAAGAGTCAGACTATTGTAAATAAACAAAGCCTCATGTATTCATGTTATATGAACTGAAAGAAATAAAGAAAAATGAAATTGAATTAATACCGGAGTTACTAATGAATCATTTTAACTGTTTACTAGCTTTAACTTTCTCACATTTTACGCAAAGTTTGCAAAAATGATAATCAGAGGAGCAATGTTTCTTATACTAGCGTCAACAAAACCATAAATTTTCAACTTTTGATTCTATTGTGATAAATAGCAAACAGCATTTGCCTTTGGCCAGGTACAATTCAAATAATATGTAGCAAAGACATTATGAAAACACATTGTTACATTTACTGTACAGCAACAACGATATGCACGATCTAAATTATTGAAAACAATTCTGAACTATTTTAGTATACAACAATTATTCAAGTTATAATAACGATCCTGTAATTTTCAGATTAGATAAGTGTAAGATTTGCATAACGTTTATGGAAATAAAAGCCGAAAGGGCAGTCACATGGTGTTTATGCGTTGTTCGGGTAATAACTATGTCAACTTCGTCTGGCATGTTACCTTTATGTACACGGGATTGGTGCATAATAAGAAGATCAAAAACAGTTTCTTTACGGGTTATTTAATTAATGTTTGGATTTGTTTTAGAATTCAGAACATATAGCAAAGTATAGATGTAATAGTACTTTAGAATAATTCTTATACAAGCAGACTGTGAACAAACAAAATCCAGTATGTAGACATATGTTGCTATGTTATATTATCAAAAGCCACGGAATCATTCTGAAATGTGTGTTTAGTCGCGAGGTGAAATGTGGATAAAACTGTATAAATCGTTCATAAAAGTTCATTCTTAATACATAAATTGATGGTAACGAAGTATTATTTCAAGTAAAATTTAGTTTTAGTAACTAAGAACGTATTTTTGATTTGTCTGTTTAAAACCTGTTCGGAAGAGAGTTGTACAGAAATAGGGGTTGTGACCTTTCTTATCAGATTTAAGACAAAACTATCTATTGTCTTCCCCCTGTATGTTTCCATACTCAACAGTGTAGACATGTTGTCTGCTAGCACAGTAAAATTTACGGTACATATACTAAGTGGATGGCACTAAAACGTATGTTTCTTGGCGCACAACAGTTAATAATTGGGGTTACCTGTATAAATAAAATATAGGCAATTTACCTTGTCGAAAATTTACATTTACAATTAAATCTACAACAACACCGATTAAGTCACTTGGTGAGAATAAACAATCCGTAGTGTAGGCCTCCTTTCTTTGCTAAAAGGTTATACGTTGCAAGTATGTAATAGAAGCTTTTTTTGTTCATAGTTTTACTTTATGTTAAACATTATTCTGATGAATAGTACATCACCATTCTTGAAAATACGTGTACTATATCAAGAATCTAATTTTGGTTGTTTTCAAAACCTATTACTTTGATTGTATAAGTAAAGGAAAATAATTATATATTCTTTATAGATAATCCTTGACAAATCTGATTTATCATTTTATTTACATTCATGATAATATATGTACTAAATTGGATGTGACGAATTGCTATATACGAGTATAAGTCAAAAAAAATATAATCTCTACTCTGTACAAAATAACGTTTGTCTGCATCTAAGGCAATTTGCTAAACTAACGATCTTCTTTCATGACGGGGTCACTTATTGTTGAACACAGGGTCACATATAATGTGTGCCTAGGTCGCGCATTACATATGTTATTAGCAATTAGGCTCTTGTTCAGAAGTTACAATTATCATCACATTTTCGTTTCACTGAAATGTTTTGTACCGTCTTAACATACTAAACTCTACTAAACTAAATAACTTCAATATAACCTTAAGACAATATATATATATTCCTATATTAATTTTAAGAATAACATCCATTTGAACGTAATTGTTTCTAATCATATCCCGCGGACTGTGTTAGCCACTGTTAGCCATGTTAAGTATGCAAACCTAATATTTGGTATTATATTATGGTTGGCACTATGTTTAGTTACATTCTTTTAATTATTAATGTCTGATTCCGTCTGAGAGCGAGAGGTGATAACTGAATAAATAAATGTATAATCGTTTCCAGTTCACCGTGACCTTGACATGTACAAGCCTACACTGCTCAAAAAAATAAAATAAACACACTGCACTCAATAGCTTGCATGAATGTACGCCACTGTTTTCAGGTTTCAAGTGTTTCAAGTGTTTATTTTTTCAAACATCCAAAAGGTCAATGACCCAATGGAACATACCCACTTAAATAACAGATACTCATGACATATACAGTACATAACATAGCAACATTTGTACTGATTTACATACAATATATACATATAATATAGTGTTTAAAATCATTTTTAGTTTAATCAAAAATATCACTAGATATGCATATACTTTATAAGTGAACACCGATATATGTATTGTAGTCATCATAAATAAGAATACTGTAACGTGTTATCTAGTGGTAAGACCCAGGCCACATGATAGAAGGGTCTCAAACCCCTGCCCGGGCCGTCGGATTTTTCTGAGCAGAACATTAACCTCACATGTCTTTCACTCTACCAGGTGTATAAATTGGTTCCTGTGATGTGTAAGCCAATGTCACGTGGTTGCAATCTGTGCCAGGAGCTAACGACCGACTTACAACCTAATGATTGGGGCAAACTATGCAAATCACGCGTTGGTATGTCCAATATGAAAAAAGGGTGGAAAAAAGAATAAAAATAGAAATGGCATGTACACTTACCCATATTTAGACAGCGTAACATATCAAACATATCAAACTTTACATTAATGGTATTAAAAGTATGGTGATATTTCAGCTGTAATGTCTAGGTGGTGTGTTAATAATAAGGATCTATAAACAGACAAGCAAATACAACTGTAGCAACATTATCTGCAAATTTGTTTGAACATTCCAGTGTAATTTTTGATAACAATAGATTTAGGTTTTACTCGAATCTTACTTTAATTGTTAATTTTAAACAACTAGTCGTCATGGGCGATATATAAATACCGTCATAATGATGGACATATTCCATTTTAACGGAATCATATATTTTTATTGACTAGTTTATGTCGAATAATTCAACAGTTTTACCTAGGTGAGCACAATGCAACCTCGATGCTTTTACTCTCTACTACCGTAGGATAACATAACGAAAATATCTGAAAGCCTAAATGTAATGCCAGAGGAAGATAACCATCCTTTCAACGAAATAGCATCATGTTTTAACACTAAGAAGTACATAAGAATTTATCAAAATGATGATTATGTTATTTTACTTGTACGGTGCATAAATATTCTTATGAAGTATACTTCCACCACTGACCATAAAGTGCCCGCCAAGAAACCAATTGATACAAATGTAAAAGTGAATAAGTTTGTTTTAATGTTGATTTTGCTAATATGTATAACAGGTATTTTATCAAAATGCTTTACGTGTGCGTTTTCATAGGCTTTGTTGGTTGTAAAAGGAATACTGATGTGGGTAAGAATTTTGGAAATAACTTTAAGTTTCGTGAACTTTAGTATACAGTTTTACTTATATGCAAGGTTTTGGACACAGTTTGCATAGATTAAGCGAGTTAAATGCATCCTTCTATGCCAAAGGTTGTGCGTTTGAACCTTGACCAGTCCAATACTCCATATATCGTACTTGTATTTGTGTTTTAAATTACTGAAAACGTATGGTTATTAAGCGACTACCACCTTCAGAAGTGCAGACTTTGTTAGCTTTTTGCAGATATGCTGCTAAAATCTGGTGAACCCGATCAATGCCTTATCTCGAGTGTAGTAATTGTGGGCAAACAGCTTGTATGCGAATGAGACGCCGATGCACTTGGCGTCTCATTCCCTGTTATAACACTCAGAAAATGGTTTTACCAAAGGTCGAGTGAGTGTGGTAACTCTAAAGCGGACATGGACATAAATTTGCTCATGTGCAAAACCTACATATAGAGTTTAGATGTCTACGAGCTCGGTAAGGTTAACTAAGCATTTTCAAATGTGTGAACTATTCGTACAAAGCAATCTATGACAAAGTGTCAAGTTGACTGCTTAATCGAGCTATTGTAGATAGTTTTGTCTAAAGTATCAACACAAAATGTCTAACCCCCGTCACCCGAGTTCCAAAATGTAAAATAATTTTGCATGCCATACAGACGCTGGTCATAGTCATTGGAACACGATGTGTATTTGAGTTGTTTGAAAAGGAAATTTGTGTACAGTTTATTATTTTTGTGTTATAATTGTTGTTTTTTTAGGTAGTGGTATTGTTTTTATACATACTTTATAATATAGCATTCAACTTTTCAGCGCAAATAGAAATCAATCCTTTGCAAGATCAACCAGATTCAAGGAGAGTTAAAGTCCTTCCGAATCAGCTGAAAATACAAATTACGTCAACATTCGGAAATTATACAGCAGAACTTAAACGGAATCGAGGACTGAAGTCATGTATTCGTATAATTTTGGCGACTACCAAATCAAAACAGGTTCACGAAATGCAATTTGATAAGGTTTGTCAGTTTTCTGACATACATGTATAGCGTAGAAAACAAATAGAATATTAGCTGCTGTAACTATAACAAGGTTTGATATTGAGCCATGAACTATATTTCGTTATGTGTTTTACTTTATGCCAGAGCGGAATTTATCGTGACATTGTTTTCTGTTTATTGGTATGTTTAAGTCACTTTTACATTGTCATCAATTGATTTCTTGCCCGGCACTTTATGGTCAGTGGCGGTAGTATACTCTATAATAATATTTTTACGCCGTACAAGTAAATACATAATAATTAATTTGGTAAGTGCTTAAGTATTGTTGTAAACACATGGTGCTATTTCGTTGGAAGAATAGTTTTCTCCCAACATCATTAAAAGCTAGAAATCGGTTTACGATGATATGCATGTACTATAAAGATTGTCTCGTGGACTTAAAAGACTTAGTTTACGTGTTTAGATTCGTGCGAAGAGAAAACAACATTGATAAGATTAAAACACAAATAAATTGTGTCGTGACCAATACACCCCGTTTTCTCTTTAACACATGGTTTAATGCATAGGTATGTAAACATATTTTAAGAGGATTTATCAATAATATATTTGAAATTAAGGCTGTTTTAAGGAAAGAAATGCAAATTTCATGACTCATTTAAAGCGTAATCGCCGTGTAAGCTGAAACAATACCAAATCCAGATAAGCACCGGTGTAGTTACAATTTTCAAACATGTATTACCAGATATTTTCATCAACTTTAATAATATTTGATAACATGCATTTCAATTGTCTGTTCCATTCGAAACATATAACAATAGCTATGTAATAACTACATGATTTGTCTTAGATCAATAGGCAATTATTACTCATTTAAAAGTGTGTTTGTATTAAACAATTTTTGATTGTATGCTTGTTTGTTTTTAAATCAGTAATTAGTTGTGTTTATTGCGACACAATCCAAATTGTTTTTTACCTTTTTGTTTTTCTTCTTACTTCACAAGCAAAGTGGATTCTTCAGTGATAGAGAATTTGGCTCTTCATTTTTCATAAGGAAATCAGGACCAAATTATACTGAAGTGGTAAGTACTACTAAATGACGTTTTATATAGGCATTTAAGTAAATATTTCCCAACACTGTAACAACAACCACTACAGGATTATCATGCGAACCTGTCTTCGATAGTTAAATTGTTTGAATTACACTTGAAAAATTCGCAATGGAATATGTTTTATTCGATAAACTTACCTTATATCCAATTCTGTTTGTTTTGTTTTCTGTTTTCTTTGGGATTTGTTAACGTCGCTTTAACACTATATCAGTCATGAAACATGGACACACCACCCTGTCAAATTATACTTACACTAGTTCAGTCACATCTAAAACAACACTTATAATGTTGAGGGCCAAACAAGGGATATGCTTGTACCACTTTTTCAATTCTGTTTGTTTTGACTCAGAGAGTAATTGAAACCACCACCGCGGGCGAGGACAATACTGTACTAATGAGCCACCGCCGCGTGATCAGTTATGGTATAACAAAGGTCAAAATTCCGTTTTTACACAAATTTCGAATATAAAATACTCTTAAACAAAGAGTGCTTATTTTCTAGCAGTTTTATGTGATTGGTATATCTAATAATAGTATCATCAATAGTTTAGACTTTTCATATATAGTCTGCGTGGGATTCCAGAATTTACCTTATACAATGTACATTGTATTACAGCACGGGTATTTCCATGACAACCGCTTTGCATATACAGTTAACAGTAACTTTACAGAAGCAACAACCTATAAAATTACTATGCATCCGTTTCAAAAGAATTATCGATGGACGACACGCAATTCGAAACAGCTAGGTATTTTTGTTTTTGTCATATTTCATAACATAAAGGCAGTCAGTATAACATTTATGTCCATGCATGCTGTTAACAAAACTACGATTATACAGTCAAGTTACTTGTTTTTCAAAAAAGTGTTTAACTGCGGAATCAACTTAGTAAAATATAACTGTCGTCTTTTTGTGATGACCTTTTATTTAATTTTGCTTCATTGGTCATGCTAGTTAGTTCGAATTTCTTACTAAATACTTCACGATTGTAAATACTGGAATCAGTCAATAAGATGATGTTCAGAACCGTGAACAAAAGTAAATTAAAGATAATTGCAACACATACTCATCAAGTGTAAAGCTAGTTACATTCTGTGTGCCGTTGTTTCCAAGACTGGTTGTCATTTATATGCAAATTGAAACTAGATAGTGGCAAACATTATTCTTTAAGCCCTGATAAAAATTGCTTCATCTTATCTAATGTCATTGTTTTAACAAACTGCTCGTATATATCAGTCATTTAAAATTCCATCAGTATTTAACAAACATATACTCAAGGTTGAGATGAAGATAAAACTGGAATTTGTGTCTGACATGACAGGGTTTCATGAGCTGCCAACAGTAAGGACAATATCGAATAGACAGACACGACAAGCCAGAATGTATGAGATAGAACTGTTTATGGTCCTTGACAACTCAATTTACAGAAGGTACAACATATGATAACGTGAATCTGATTAAACAAAGCTTTTTCATATTATCTATGTTCTGTTTGAGTTTCAATAACATCTTCTCAATTGGCTACTTATTTTGGCCGAAAGCTTTTAACCTTTTTATTTGTAATTAAGATTTTTATGCCCGCTTAGTGAATTTCTATTAATTATCATACTTTACATTAGGATTGACCCATACAGGTGTCAAAGATTGATCTACTACTATGTCTCAAAAGATAATTTTCACATCGGATTACATGTTCAACTTTCTTCTGGGTTCACACATGTTTTAAAAATTGACCGTTTTAAACTTTAAGAATATTTGTAATTAACAGCATTGTGTGATAATTATGATGTATAAAACCTTCTTTAAGAAACTAACTGGTGTAATGTTAACAAACTGTAATCAAAGTGTACGTTGTTTTCTTGCAGTTGGATTTCCAAGACAAACACTTCAGATTTTACAGAAACCCTTCATGACTTCACCCGTCACTACGGATTAATTGCTAACGGTATCAACAGCAGGTTTAGAAGTGTCAAAGGTTCAGGATATATGGTCAATGTAGTATTAACAGGAATCTATATTGCCAAGGTAACTTTTGGCAAGTTACACTTTTGCCTTTTCAATAAACCAGATGATTGTAATGCTTGTCTGAGACCTTGAATGTTTCCTCAGTCACATCGACTTTTGACATTATATAGATTTTTCTTCTTATGTTTCTTAACATGTCAACATTCACTTTGTGCAGCTGAACTAAAACAAAAAATAATTATTTCTTATTCAACAGCATACGTGCTTGGATCGATGATTTCGAATTTAACTTCGCTTCAACAGCATTTCAGTTATATCGCAACATTTAGCAGTACAAGGATAACTCCGGGCAAACAATTTCCGACATACCGCAAGCCGGCTTGAAGGCTTCTTAACATGGCAAATCCCATGCTTCCAGATTAGGATTAGAACAAATAACAATAAGGGGCTGAGATTGCTATGCAACGACCATAACCAGTAGTAATAATCTTTCTGTGTTTGGTTTTTAATAACGTTCTAGATGACCTAACCTTTTTCTATATACTTATACAAATATAAACTTATTCTCAATTAGTATAAGTATTTACTGTTAATACTACTTATTTAAAAGTCTAGAAAGTAAGTGCACTAGATATATTGTCGGAATTTAAACCGTATACTGACTACAACTTATGTCTTAAGCTCGAACATTTAGACGATTCTGAGGTAGCACTTAACTAAGGTGTTTTTCATTTATGCGTTTGAAGGAATCCTCTTCGTCACCGTGGACACAGTCGAATCAAAACCCACGATCTCCTCGAGCAACCTTATCCGGGGAAGTGTTGAGGGCATTCGCTGATTGGTCAAATGATAACACGAATATTAATTCAAACTTCGACCATGTAATGGCGTTTACAGCAAGCAATCTTATTCATGAAGGTAATTAATATATTAAACTAAACAGGTGTTCAGTAGAACGACTAACACGATCCTGTTGTAATAAATATTACACTTTGACAGTTTGAAGAAGAAATGTTAATAATGGCGCAGTTATAGCCAACGTTAAGTTTCTGTGACGGACGGACAGACAAAGCGATCCCTATGTATCACACTTCACCAGAAAGGGCAACACAAAGGATTGCTGAAATAATTTTAAAACAATGGAACAAATCTGAATGTGTTATCCTATCTATTTGATACCGTAAGAAATAACGGCTTAACGATATAATTACAGTTTTTGTTATTCTATCCTTTTTTGACTTTACAGACAGACACAGACGATTATACTTTCTGTTGCAGTTATAATTCAATGCATTTTATATTAAATATATAATATAATCCAATTTTTTAATAAAGAAAATCTTGAATATTTGTGATATATTTGTGAATACAAACATACTTATCTATTGTCAGGAAATCAAAAAACTATTGGAATTTCCTACTTGCAAAGTATGTGTACCAATCGAAGTTATTCCCTAATAGAAGACCATGGGAATATGGCCTATGTAAGTTATATCGCAGCACACGAACTGGCTCATAGGTAAGACAAACAATGTATTAGTTGCAAACTTTGCTCAATCTCTTTCACCCTTTGACATTTCGTAACATTTGACAAACATATCAAATATCGTCACACATGTTACAATTTTTATTATTCAGGCAAATATTTGCGTCAATAAATTGTCATTCGGGTTGTATTATATCTATAGAAATGATGATATTGTGGAATTTTAATTTCTGAATTGACGAAAATAAGACGAAATAGTTTATAGTAATATCAGCAGTCTACGTCAAACATTCACGCAAATATTTGCGTCAATAAATTGTCATTCGGGTTGTATTATATCTGTAGAAATGATGATATTGTGGAATTTTAATTTTCTGAATTGACGAAAATAAGACAAAATAGTTTATAGTAATATCAGCAGTCTACGTCACACTAAATATTTTGTGATATACATTTCATGGAAAATTGTCATACCTCAACATAAAATAGGTATTGAATATATATATAATTATATATATGATATCAAAATCAAACATACGTATCGTTGAAACTACCATTGATTGTCATGGTAGTGTATTACTTATTGGTTATAATATCTCCTTGACAGATGCAAATTTGAAATAGCACATACACCACATTTCGATAAGTCGTCAGCTAATCTTCGTATATTTTAGTCTAGGTGCAAAACATGACGGCATGCCTTCGGAAGTAAGGTATCGTGGACGGACGGTGAAATGCTACAGTGAATATGGTTACATAATGAGTGCAAAGGCATCGAGTATACCCTACCATACATTCAGTAAGATCATAAACATTTAACGACTACAATCATAGTTTATCGATTAAAAATATACCAACTTTAACTTATTAAACTAAGGGACCTCCGTAGTCAAGTGGCAATGAGCACTGACAACTTGAAAAATCTTAAACGCTTCGATTCCAGGTCTGCACACTTTGCATTTGTTTTTTAATTCGGAAGTCTTGCAGCTGGCTTGCAGTAGGTCAGTAGTTATACCCGGATGCGCCGTGTGCCTGAAATAATATACAGAGATACCCTGGGCCGGCCTCCACATGTAAAAACTTGGACGGCGCAATATCACTGAACTGTTGAAGTTTCGTTGAATTACCCCAAAACAACCAACGAACTTATTCAAACTTTACAGCTTGAATAATTTAATATGAAGAAAAGAAACTCACGTTCTGTGGTTCAATATTTCAACAACGTGTCGCAAAACTTCAGTCGTCAACTTTAAGATTAGCTTTGCATATTGGTTAACTCTTTATTATGTTTAAACAAAATTTCGTATATTTCTGTCGCCTAAAAGTGGATTTTATGCTCTTTAGACAATAGTGTTTGTAATGTTTGGACATGCTATATGTGATTAAATCACACCTAGTACGACTGCAACTATCATAAAGAAACAGGAACATGGAGAGATTAGATTTTTACAAATACCTATATCTGTTAAAAGATAAACGTTTTACTTGAACGTCAAGGCGAATATGAGTAATGCTTTTTGCAGACTCTGAATTAAGGTATTAACTAACATGCAACTAGCCGAAATATTACTTTAATATACATGCTATGCACTATTATATTATTGATTTTACAGATATAAAAACCTTGATCACAGTTTTTTCAGTTTTACAGGAATGCATTATAATAAATATGATCAGTATACATTCTTTATTGTTTGATCATCATAGGCTGCCTTTTAAGTATCGCGTACATATTTCTCTTGGCAATACAAACTTTTGCGAATTCTTACTTTTATGTACAAACCGTTCTTGGATCGTTATTGATTTGACAAGACACTTTTTATTGCTATCTGGTCTATCTAAATCGTTGTCTGTTCAATTTCATTGTTCAGCAAACAATTATAATAATCTCCTTTCCCCTTTTTGTAGATGAACATCTCCGTCGATGGAAATTTTCGCCATGTACTAACTTGTATTTTGACTTCTATATCAATCATCTGGATACTGAAGGAATGAATTGTCTATTGGAAAGACAGCCAGAAAACGTCCAAAGTTCCACAGATGCAGAAGAGAGGCCTGATATTTTGGATGACCTAGATCATTATTGCGAGACAATAATTGGT
>JAULCC010148241.1:0-10218 GCA_032358795.1 Nuttallia obscurata
ATCTCATGACAGTGCTTTCAATCACAACCAATTTAAAATTTCCGGGGTGTGCTTAACTTATTTCCAGGTGTATACATAGCATAAATGAAATACCCAAAATCTTAAAAATAAGTAAAAGTGTTGGGCCACAAGTTTTTCAACATTAGTAACGGCCCTCCCCTTCGCATACGAAGCTTGGCGACAATAGTTCGATTCTTCATCTCATTTCATTTATACACAATAATTGGACACAGACTATTCTATATTGTCATTATAGAATTATACATTTTGTATGGAACAGTGTTGTAGTGGGTATATAGTCCGCTTGTCCCTTGGTAGGTTTCGGGTTCGAGCCTCGAGTGTGGGGTGGGGGAGAGGGGGGGGGGGGCTTTCTCGATCATGACCTTTGTTAGACACCGTATTTCTGATTTAAATTCCAGATAAGCTACGAAGAGTTTTTGGCGCATTTCCATTACCAGCAGACGGCAACTCTGTTACGTGATCTATTCAACAGAATCGACACAGACAAGAGCGGTTTCTTGACCAAGAAGGAGATCATTGACGCCATCCAGGCAGACGTGGAATTGTCCTTCACGGCTGGAAATCTCTCCAAGTTGTTGATAACACATTGCAAGGAAAAAATGGACAAAATTAACTATGAAGAATTTGCTCGTGCGGTTGCCAATCAGGCGAAGAAATAATTTACATCAACGACACCCGAAAAAAAGTAAAGAAAATGACGAATTTAAGATATCCTAAAAAATCGCTTAAACAAAACTTTAAATGTTGATGGACCGTTTGTGATGGATGGGTTGTCAGTTTATTTATGAGGAATTATTTTAATTTAGATTAAGTGAATAAAAAATTAAATTTTGCTATTTATGCTATTACTGTAGTTCGTAGCTGGTCATATTTACCATCCGCACGGTACTAAAAGTTACCTTAAACCTACGAAATTCTTTCAGGACCAACGCTACTACATGTACGGTTTTGCAGATGTTGTTGTCATGGTTTATCATTGCTCCGCTTTTATAATATATTACCTATATGCTTTGCTACTCATGTGTTGTCTTTCTGTGGTGAATCTTTAATGTCCAGGCCCGGCTTTCACTAAGCGTCTCAAGCTGAGATCGTGCTCAAACTCAAAATTTCAATTTCATATTTCAACCCTAATATCACTGCTACTGCACTGAAATTTTGACTGCCAATGAACAATTCCAGTTTTCGCTGGCAGTGAAGATTTTAATACGATAGCTATAAAATTGAATGAGATATCTAATGTTGAAATTTTGAGTATGAGCACGATCTCAGCTCGAGATGCTTAGTGAAAACCGGCTCATGGGCTTATATTAACACCCCAGTTGATACCCCAGTCGTATTTCTACCGATCAAGGGATAAATGAAGCTCTAGCGATTAGCTTATGGACCTGGACTTTTAATAAATCGTAATAGTGGAAGGGGTGGGGAGCTACGATTACCTTTCAACATTGCACGGTCACTTGTATGGAGTAATAATTCTAACGCTTTCACAGCCAAAGGCAAACTGTAAACTTTCTACAACTGTTAAAAAGCAATGTAAGACTGAACAAACTGCCGATTCTACATTGTTTGCACACACAACCATCCAATCAAATGTCTTCTACAACAGTTTACTGAAATAACAAAACATTGTTTAAGAAATTTAGAATTTAGCAGAAGACATTTTCAAATTTGGCGCCAAAAAAGGTTAAAGTTATTTGTAGGATAACGTTAAGTTATCTTTTCTTTAAGAAGTGATGATTTTGCATTTTATTCGTATAGCCGTGAGTAACACCCTATTTGTGCCGTTCAATCAAAATCTAATACTAATTATACCAATTATACTTGATGAGTATATGCGTTGATTTACAATGTTTAGTTATTATAACCTGTCTCAAACGGTGCTTGAATTCATAGGCGGTGTTACAGCAATTATTTATATTTATGATATGTAATGAAATTACGTTGTTGTAAAACTGTATACTTATATCGTAATTATATCTGTGATCTCTAAGGGAAATAAAACCTGTGGATGTTAGATTAAGTCTCTGTTTCATTTGCTTATTTTACCTATAAATTTCACTTTTCCTAATTTTCTCATAAACGATGTCAAAATTTATTCAACTCAATGCAACTATCAAAACAAACATACATATATGGAATATGACAATATATATGTAGCTAAATACTCATATTAAACAATTTAACGTGGGAATTGTTTGCTCTCAACTCTATGCATCAGTCCAAATATTAAATACAAATTTGATAAAAAAAATATATTTTGCAACATTGCCCGTTATCATGGATGCTATCCAGTTCACGCTATTTTAAAGATTTACTGATTGATTAAGAAGTACCCTATTGTTCGCCATCGATTTCTGAGTCTCCGAGCTAAGTCCAGGTCGACGACTCATTCTCTCCCTCACATGCGACTTCCGCCATTAGCAAGATCGTCATGACGCCACGTATTTTACAATAAGGGATTATCTGGTGATATGGGTCAATTACCTGCGTATGGAAGATTTTTAAGACACTACACGTGTACCGATATTTTGCCCCCGATCTTATCTGAAGATACCTCTTGTTAACTAGATTAGTTATTGTCCAACAATGAAATGAAATACAAGATGACATGCACGCCACTTTATACTCCTATTACAGAATTCCATGTAGAAATGTTCTCTGCGTTCGCTGGCCATTTGAATGAATAGAATGACAGAGAAAGAGTACCTTGTACATGCCATGCCAAAGGAAATGTCAGAACTGAGAACAAGTTGTGATCCTTACAAAAAGTATTGAAATTTAACTCTAACGGAAAATACCACAACCTACATATAAACAATTAGTAATTGCTTTAGTCATGAAACAATACACGGACAAGGTGGAGAAAAGGCACCGGATGACCAAGCCTTCAAAACAGTTCGTCCATTATATAAATTTTCTTCCGTTGATCATTTCAAGTGACAGATAAAATTGACTTAAAGATAATATGTACAAGCTATATGAATTAAGAGAATTGAGCACCGAGGATCCGAAACAAAAGTTCAAAGCCATGGAAAATGGGTTTTCGTAGTTCGGGTATTAGTTTGGACAAACGGTGATCAATTTACCGATCCGAGAGTGCTCTTAGCAGACGGTTCAAAGTTTTATCACGGAAGTATACAACACATGGATCACAACCTCGCAATATCTCGGCTATCAACAGCTGCCAGGACGAGAGTTTATTGATCAACCGGGCGCTTGTTTATTTCGTTCAAGCGTCTCATATCAATACCCGATGAGCCGCGATTCTAATCGACTCGGCGTGTTGTATTCTTCCATGGTAACACGCGTTTAAAGTGCATTCTCTTGTGACATAACATAATGTAATAGAACTTATGTGTTTATTTATTTAAAACAATTCAACTGTTTGTCATAAACGCATGCTCAAATATCCATTGAAACTCACGTACCATGTAACAAAAGGTGCAGCACAAAAGTCATGTGCATATGAAAAACGTTTTATTACCATGTTTCAACGGAAGTTCAAAGTGGTAAAGCATCATTTTCAGAAAGTAATGGTATTGCACTATTTTATTTCATGAGCCCTGAGAGTTAACCAATAACATTTAGTTAACGGATACTCTAGCATTTTCTTTTAGATAGATATATAGACAAGTCTTTGTTTTTGTCTCATCTATGTACAATATATTAAATATATATATTTTTTTATTTCTCTTTATGAACAGAAAAGGGGTTGGACTACAAGTTCTACCAACTAAGACGATGCCTTTCCCCTATCACAATATTATGGCAACATATAACAACATAAAAATACAATAAGACACACAACAAGCATTTGCATAGCCATATACGAATCACAAGAGACGAGATATGCAAATTACAACAAAGACATATATGTAATATCTTGCTATTTGCCGCTAATCGAAAGTTTAAAATCATTTAAAGATATTTGGATACTATTTTACTTGGAACTCTGACAAGAAAAAACGGCGCAATTTTACACGATGCAAGAAATCTTGATTGAAAATAATTTATTCGCATCGATCAGATCGAAAAGAAACAGTTTCATTTTATTACAGCATTTAAAGAAAGAACCCCCTATCGGGACTCGAAACCGAAACTTCCTCCACGAAAGGCGGACAGCATAATTATCTACTACACCATTGGTCATCTGGCCACTCCACTCGAAACCTCATTCTCATTTTTAGTGTACTAAACTATACAAAAATAGTTTGATATATGTAATATATTTACTCGATCAATGTTATATTATTTTTGCTTATATTTTTACGATTTAACCCTTTCACCGACATAGGCGACTCAGTGCTATTTTCCAAACAGATAGAATCCAGATGAAACGCCGAGATCCAAACTGTTTGATATCCTGATTCTGTTTTTGATAAGAAATTCAAGAAATATCCGCTTTGAAAATTGAAGTAGACGACAATACGAGTATATGATGACGAAAATCATTTGGCGCCGAAAAGGTTAAATAATGAAAACATACTCGCATGTAAGACCTTATCGAGTTAGAATATGTGTCGCCTTCATTGGCTATAGTGATTAAATGTCTTGTCTATGATACTTTTCCTGCATCAATCAATGTAGCACACTTAGAGTTTCCGATTAAAATAATATGGTTCGTCCAATTAAAACTTTTTAACTAATGTGCGTTACATTGGAAACGCTGAAACAAAATATTGACTTTCACTGCAGATTTCTAAGCTATTTCCCTGAGATCGTTACGAATTTCCTATAAAATTAAAAAAAAAAAACTTTTAATGTATCATTTAAATTCTAAACGAATTTAGTAAGTGTCTTCGCATCCTTCTCCATTGAACTTTTTATTGACACATGCGAAGGCAACTTTAGCCTGGATATTTATGTGGGCAGTTCTTGCCAGGCCCCATGGTGTGATGTTGATTAGCGCTAAGCCTGCTGAAAACATTGTTGTCTTTTTAAATTATCGTCTGCCTTGATTGACAATCCATCGGATTCGCCTAATATTTCGAAAAACAATTGACCGGGTGTCAAACAGCTTGGATCCGGATTTGACGCCGAGATACGCGGCTTATCTGGATCCAAGCTTTTGCAAATTATATCACGATCGTGCTAACAGGCTAAGGGTTAGATTATGTCAAATAACCACAATTAAAAAAGTTTGCAGGACAGCATGCCAAAATGTCGCGATCCAATAGTTTTAGATAATTTTCTATAAGGAGAAACTAATAATACAAGGCAAAATATCCAACAACAAAGTTGCCTTTTTTTACATTTCTACCAATCAAGTAATTTACACAGTGTATTGTCTAAAAAACTCGGGTCCTTCTTTCTCGTATACAACACCGTAAGTGAAGAGAAAAAGTTGTGGTAAGTTTTAAAAGTTAAGATATTTATACCGATATCTGCACCAACATCATAAATACGTCACTTAGAGGTTTCCGGTGAACTCATACAGAACCCTTATCGGTAGTTTTCTCGGACCAATGCAGACCCAACATAAACGCTCCAACGTGAAGATAGTCATGGAGGAAAAAAACTCCCCAGACGTCAAAAGCAGACGACAAATAATACACTTACGGCCTTTTTTGTCGTACTGTGTTTTATAAGTTTTCTAGTTTTTATTCAATTAAATCTATTGTGCCAACATCCCATGAGAAGCTGTACCCATGTGTACAAATACAGACACTCATATGACTGACATCATACACAGTATGTCTCCCGCAAACTGCAAACTTACACTGACAACATATTAGATACACATACGACTAACATATATATTTTCATTCACAATCATACATAAACGGGGAGATTTTTCAAAATAGACATGTCCCTGCTGAATTGTAAGTTCAAACACGCTGATGAACACAAAAAAGTCAAAATCGAATAGAAAAAAACATAGAATGCTTTCCGTATTCTTTGTCCAAATCTCAAACTTCAGTTATTCTAGACAGATTTTAATTGGAATATTTCAAGATTTTTTTTATAATTCCATGTCAGAAACAAATGCGATTGATATTGATATGTCAACTGTTATAAATGCTATTACCAAACCTGCTTAACTAAAGCTACTGTAGAAGCTCGTATCTGATTGAAAAAGGAATTTGATATTTGAAACATTTTTTTAAAATAAATGTACATGTCCAAATTTTAAATTCTCAAATAGAATAATAATCTAAACTTTCAAAGATGCGTGTGTTTCGATTGAGTAAGAGGTGTCTGACCTCAACCATCGTCATCGCTATCATCATCACATGATCCTATACATTCTCCTGACGCTGTTGGTGTTTTTGTTGTTAAAGTTGATGGTGACAGGGTACACATTTGACCGACGTGATTGTATCCAGGAAAGCACGTGCAGACGTTGGCCTGACAATGCGTGTTGGTCTCTGTGCAATCAGTATCCTGGAAGCACGCCTTCCCAATTACATCTGTTTTAGACTGTAAAAAGGATAAATAATCTATGTTTCACATAAAGCGCATTCGACATTATGCAATAAAAAATGTGGTAAAAAATAAACGAAGAGTGTTTCAAGAAATATAATTTCTCATATTCAATTATTTGTTAATACTAATAATAATACAATTATTATTATTATTTTTATTATTATTATTTTATTATTATTATTATTATTATTATTTTATGTTACAAAAGTTATATTCAGAATAAATGTTTTAAAAAGAATATAGGTTTGTTTTAATTCGCTCGTCTGTTATTGAAATTATCATCATTGTTACTATTATTTCCAGATTAATTTCTTTTATTATTATCATTTCTGCTAATATTATAATTATTATCACAAAAAATGTTGTGTTGTTCTTGTTGTCACAGTTTAGTCGTAGTAAAACATCAGTCTCAAATATTTAACTAAACTTGAAAACTTCAAAGAAAGCACCATTAAATGAGAAGAAATTTCATTTTCCGCTAATTACACGCAAGAAATTTAAGTTTTAAAATATTTTATTCACAAAGAATGCGATGAACAACTTGATTAAGTATTGACAATAAGTAGTAAAATGCTTTCATTAAAAAAAGTGACTGTTTAAAAACAAGATCCGTTGTTCTTATATACATAATAACTAGAGCATACAAAGAAGAATATCATGTAGATTAGTATCTTTCAGCTTACAGTTTAAACTGCATCATTTAACTAAACTAAAACTGCAGAAAGTTAATTGGTAAGTTTATAAATACGAATACGATTTTATAAACCTGCAAACAGTAGCATAAAATGCCAAAATAAAAATGAACCAGTTTCAAACGATTTCACCTCTTAAGCCGTTCCTGCTTCAGTGTGAACGCAATATGTTTTCTACATTGATGTAGCAAATAAGAATATTGTCAAAAGCAGTATTTACGCTCTTCAATTTTTAAATACAAAGTTTTTAAACATCTTTTGATATAAATAATTGCGATTTTCAGGATTTTTGAAAATTTGGATATAGCAAACGGCAGTTTTCAAATGTGCCACTGATGGGATACACGATTAAAACTCACCTCATCTTGTTTGAAAGCATATTTCACATTAATGTACTCGTCACAGTTTGCACCGGTGCATATGAGGATTTCCGGATCCGTTACTGCCATCGTGTTTGTTGTACACACGTTTCCGTCCGGAGAAAAGGTGACTGATCTACATGCATCCAGCTCAGAACACTGCATTAAACACGGCATAATACCCTTTACCGTGAACCGGTCAAGTATATTACCATATTGCTTCGAGTGGACGGTGTTTAAATTAAACTTGTTACTAATAATAGTACAATCCACAAATTGTTGAAATGAACATATTATGAATATTACCGAAAGAAAATATCCCATGTTTCTTTTACAACCGATTGCATTCGTAAACAATGAACAACTACGTTTCTTGTACTATCCAGTTTTATTTTAATCAATAGCCTTATTTCATAAACTGGAAGGCATAAATAGAGACCGGTCTACGAGCGTATACATTCAACAAATTATATCGTGAACTCATTTGTTTTCTAACAGCAGCATTTCATCAACGAAGATATTTCATTTGGGTTTTCAGTATAGGAAACACCATTAAAATTAAGTGAAATTGACTGATCAACTTATTTGATAAGGCCAAAAAAAGTATGCGTGGTTCACGTTACATTGCTGAAAAAAGGTTGGTAGGTTGTTTTTAAAAATCTTTCTAAGAAAAGTTTACCGTCCAATTTTAATGTTGTGGGTTGCTCAACCAAAGAATGTACATTAAACCCCTATGATCAACACCAATGTCTATAGTAGTTAAGCATAATAAAAACCTTGAAACTAGGGGCCAGTAGTGAAAACTTTGAGATGTGCCTTATCCTTTTATGACGTTTGCTTGATTCTTAATAATAACAAACAATTATATTTAAATTATATTTAATTTGTAAATATAATAAGTATGGAAACAGTGAAATATTTCTTGTAGTATACATCTTACGTTGCTATCTGTGCTCTTTGAGAACTTACATTTGCCGATAAGGTCACGAAAATGTACAAGTGAACTTGTGTACTTCAGTGGTTAAGGTTACGAATCGATCCCATTTAAATAGGTATAAAAACTCTATGGAACAATTATCGGCAGAGTGAAACTTCATAATGCTATATAAAATTCTACATTTAACCGTACAAATTTATCAACAGTTTAAAAGTGTTCAAGTTTGAAACATAACAGGGTAAATAGGGTTAGATCTACCATAACCACACTTATATTATATGTGGCCTTGTTGAAAAATAAGAATGTGTTCTTTGTTTACCAATACACATCATTTTGTATCTGATCTTATTTCAGACCAGTGTTTTTGATATGGTGTACCTTACCAAAGGTGAAGCTATGGCAATGCCTATAAAACTGTCACTGTTACTGTCAGAATAAAAACCGATATATTTATGTAGAATGTTGACATTTTTTGTAACTGCTTGGTATGTACAGTGTTTACATTGTTACGTGATTGTTTGCTATGAAGCGTGTTAAATTTGCTGTGTAACTGCTTTACTATGTAGTATGTCAAAATTGCTCTATAACTCCTTGATGTGAAGAGTTTTACATTGTTGTGAAACTGCTAGGTTTGTAGAAATTTTCTATTGTCATGTAAATGTTTGCAAAATATAAAAATGTTAAAATTGCTATGTAACTGCTTGCTCTGTAGAACCATGCCATTGCCATGTAAATGTATGCAATATAAAGTGTTTACATGGCTATGCAACTGCTTGCTTGGTAAAATCGTTCGAGTGCCATGTAACTGTTTGCAATATAAAATGTGTACGTTGCTTTGTAACTGCTTGCTATGTAGAATCATTCCATTGCCATGTAAATGTATGTCCTATAAAGTGTTAACATTGCTATGTAAGAGCTTGCTTTGTAGAATATTTCCATTGCCATGCAAATGTATCCAATATAAAGTGTTTACATTGCTATGTAACTGCTTGCTTTGTAGAATCATTCCAGTGCCATGTAAATATTGTGTTAGCATTGCTATGTAACTGATTGCTTTTTATAATTTTTCCATTGTCATGTAACTGTATGAAGTATAAAATGTTTACATGGCTATGTAACTGCTTGCTTCGTAGAATCATTCCATGATTATTTAAATGTATGCCATATAAAGTGTTTACATTGCTATGTAACTGATTGCTTTGTAGAAACATTCCATTGCCATTTAAAATTATGCAATATAAAATGTGTACGTTGCCAAGTAACTGATTGCTTTGTAGAATCATTCCAGTGCCACGTAAATATATGCTATATAAAATGTTTACATTGCTATGTAACTGCTTGCTTTGTAGAATCATTCCATGGCCATTTAAATGTATGCAATATTGTGTTAACATTGCTATGTTACTGCTTGCTGTGTAATGTGTTTGTATTGTTTTGTACTAGCTGGTTATGCAGGGTACTTTGCCTAAAATCATAAAACATATTTTGTTAAAACTTGTATTATCTGCATATTTGTTTTTGAAAATGATATTTCTCTATGTGTTGCTTAAATTGGTATTGTGCCGAAATTTTAACCTCATCCTGACCTTTATGCATAAATATATTAAACGGTGGCTACGAAGTATATATTCTTTTACGCATAAAACTCGTGCTTCTTCGACCTATCACTCCTTATCCCTTTCCACGTGCACAATCAATTGAATAGGTTATTAAATTGATGGCAAGACGTTTCGGTTGCTCTCATTACAATATGAAAAGTTGGGGGGGGGGGGGGGGGGGGACC
>JAULCC010148352.1:0-13506 GCA_032358795.1 Nuttallia obscurata
TATAATTGTTTAGAAGCCTTCCAGCTGGCGTGCGGTAGGTCGGTGGTTCTACCCGGGTGCACTCTGTGCCTGATATAGTGTACAGCGGTCCCTCAGGGTCTTCCTCCACCTGTAATGAGCTGGGTGTCGCGACATGACTGAAATATTGTTAGAGCGGCGTTAAATTCCAAACAAACAAATATAATTGTTTATCTTAGTTTGATCATTATGAAAGCCTGTGGCTTGTAGTTCTAACTCTTTCCAGTCCTATATGCAGCCAGCATCAGGATTTGCATTCCTGACCTTCAGTTTTCCATACAAACAGCCTACAGCAATCAGGCTACTGCTGCAAAATAATCTCACGAGTATATCAATTGATACCTTTTGAAAGAATTATACCCTGAAAATCATATTATATCTGGCTTAATTATAATTTAGTGTCCAATTTAAAGTGACAACAGAATCATTGCAAGAATCAAAGGTTTTGATCAGTTCTTAGATACCTAATATGATGAAATGTAGCAGCCAAAACCAAGGCTTGAGCCGTGTGACTTGTTGTCTAACATTTTGAATATGCATGGAATTTGACTGGCTCTAGCTGGGGACATCATGGCATCTAAAGGGTATTGAGTGATAGTGGGTAATTCCAACAGAGTTAATCCAACACTCAGCCTGCAATTCATAATTTAAAATTATAACTGCTTTCTTTTTCTCAAGTTTAAATATCAAAATATTGAGGTCGCAAGTAACTTAGTAAGCATGACATCATATATTGATCAGACCAGTTCATAACGCTTTTGTTTACAATAAGATCAAGGATGTCATCACACTAATGCGAAGCCAAATACACTGACAAAATATGGCCTTACACTTTTCTATAAGAGGGTGAAAGGAAAATGTCTTGGACTTGGTAGCAAATTGTTGTTTTAATGCCTTTTTTTTGTATTATAAATAAAATAATAAAAATATATTTTGAAAGTTATGCATCTGCCTTGTATCGACACTTTAAATTTTACACAGGTGTCAGGATTACACTAAAAAAGAAGTCCAGATCGTCTAATTCGTACAAACGATGCATCCTGGCTATTTAATATTAAATATTTTCTTCATGAATAAAATGTATAATACATATAGAAATTAATCTTATTAATACATACAAAACAATTTAAAACTAGACCAGTCGAGAAATGTGACAAATACCCCTATTACACCGCTTTGATAGTGAACAAAAGCATTTTCTCTGTATACTAATAATGTCTAAGTTCAAGGGAACATAACTCTACAACGTCTTGAGGTATATGCTCCAAATTTACATCTTTCACATCTACCATTGGATTTATACCAAAAATCATTGAAGTCCATCACAAACTGAAAGAGGAGTTCACGCCACAAGGTACCAATGTTACGTCTTCACAGACAGACAACCAGACCAATGGACTGGCAGGCTGATTCCAGTATACCTCTAAAAATGTTGTTTTACAGGGGTATAATGAAAAAACAGGGGTATAATGAAAAACTAAGATAAATATGAATATGCAGGCTCAAGATCTACATCTGAAAGAGAATGTAGTTCTGTAGTTTTAGACTATATAAACAATAAACACAAATGCCCCTCAAATTAGATAATTACAGTGCTAAATTAATATGACCTTTGATCTACTGACCTCAAAAGAAATACACATCATCATGAACCTACCTACCAATCAAAGGATAGAAGTCTTGAACAGCAGATTTTTTTTGTGTGCAAAAACTTAAGTTGACATATGTGCTGAATATACTGAAATGAAACCGGGTGTTTGTTTTGGTATAGTCTTATCAGGGGCCTCCTACTGACATGACAGAAGACATATGACAATTATGGATCTTTCAGTTTGCTACTGTTGCAAAAGTAGAAAATACATATTGTTAATTCTTGCTTGAGTTTTAAACAAAAGACAAAGACATGAAACATACTATGTTATTTGATAATATCTTGAATATTATCTTACATCAGCAGTACTTTTGTAAATATATGAGAAAATAACTAACAAAGAAAGAATTATTTGATCACAAATAAGTGTTAAAATATGCATCGTCTAAAAAACAGTTTACATTGATTATCGATGTGATTATATCACCTAGCCATATCCCTTTTATAAATATGAAGCATTGGATATAGAATACTATATATATTTTAATTATCACATATTATCAACAAAAATCGATGTCAAAATTCAGCCCCAGTAATGTTTATCTAGGTTCAAGGGACGTAACTCTATTTGACTTTCGCAAAAGTAGATACCAATGCTAAATCAATGAAAATATATATTTTAATAATGCCGATAACGAAACTGTTAGAAAAGGCTGTTTATGAATTAATCATTATTAATCAACACATTATCAGATAGAATTGTAATACAATTTCCGTATACATCGCGTGGGAAAGTTGTTTAAGAATGACAGGCAATTTTACACCAGCTGAGACCTGCGCTTTAACTAATATGGTGAATAATCTTATCCAAAACAGTAAAGGTAATGTTGGTGTGTACACTTCGCGTTATCTGATTGACCAACTGCCTGTCAATGAAATATCGGAGAAAGGGTCAAACTACTTACTGCTGGTTACATAATTCTGCAGACTGGTTAGGAGAATTGAAATAGCCGAGATTTCCCGATAACTGAAGTGGGTGTTGCCCTAACCAGTAACCACCACATTGTTTTACCATACATTTACACTGGGATACCGATAGATGGCGAAGCACGCATGTAACCGGTTATTCTAGGTGACGATATATTTCCAGCTAACCACAAAACAGCAGATTTAATGAAATTAATCCGCTGTAAAAATGTGGACTTTAGGTTTATCAAAGGACGAGTTATTGATCGGAAACAATTTGGATAATTACAGAACTAAATGACCTTGAACTTTGACCTACTGACCTTAAATAAAAACCTAACATTCCTTCAGAAACCTGAATCAAAAGATACTATTTGCTTGACCCAATAACTGAGATGATGTCAAAAGTTATGTGGGTTTTATCACACTGGCTAAGTGAGAAACCCATTTCAAAGATATTACCCAAGTAGGGATTGGAACAACATCCAGAGCTTTCACAAAGGAATGCCATGTCACTTGGACACCAGCAGGCCATGATAATGAAGGAAATTATTAATGATTAATTTAGGACCCTAGGGACACTTCAACATTACCTACAATGAGAAGAGCCTGATTGGAAGGCTATGATATAGGATCCCCACCAATGCTTTAACGCTGACAAAAGTGTAATCCCCCTGGGTGTGAACAATGGGACTACTGAGAAAGGTTCACAACATGTTTACCAAGTGACCGTGATGGTGAGCTTCAACGTATACAGACAATATATCCTGTCCCTCATCGTGTTCCCTGGTGAACATTTCCAGGATTCTGGTATTCACAAGTTTCCAGGGGTTATCTATGGCCAAATGGGTTGATGGATGGCAAACTTTTGTTAAATGTGTTAAACATTTAAATGCACTTATTGCCGATAAAAGCATCAACCCTGAAAATTTTGAAAGAAAGGGAAGACAAGAAGTGCAAAACGGAAGAAACAAAAGTGAAAAGGAAAAGAGAGAGAATTACAGAAATAGCAATGTGAAGAAGAAAAGGAAAGGAAAAAGAAAAGGTTGAAAGACTTTTGAAGTTGACTGAGAAAAGCAAAAGGAAAGTGCACAACTCCTCTTCATCTGAGTCAGAATGTGATAAACCAACATTTGCTGATTCAGATGACAAAATTAACCAAATGGCACTCTGTCCGGAATGCTGCACTGATAATGGCAGCCTCGACGAATGGATATATTATATTGCTCAATGTGTCCATGGAAGTGGCATATAACTTGCACAGGGGATTCAATCCTTTCTGAAATACCTGTTGATCAGATCGACCAATACCACTTTGTTAGCGAAGTGTGTGCTGACCATTAACTATATTCAGGGATCAGTTGCTTTTTAATTGTTCTGTTCTGTTCCTGTCAATTGATTTGTTTCATTAAAACAACTAGTACTTGTATAATGTAATTATGTAAAATCACTAAAGCCATTTTATCTTTCTGTTTAATGATTGAATAGTCCAATAGGGTGTTGGGTTTAGCTGAACTGTGTCGGAATAAGACAAAACCACTCCCCTTCATCTAGTTGATGCTTACATATCTTTTGTTATTATAAAGAGCGGATAACTTGGATGTGTAGGCAATATGCTGCCTGCGCGTAATTCTGACACCTTTTCATATAGCCAGTTTTAGTGTGATCTAAAGTGCTAGAATTAAACGAACTTACTCTATATAGCATATGGGATTGTGTGTAAATTTATAGTTGAGTACAAGTTTCCATTTAGCACTTAACTTTGATAAAAAATTATAAACTCATTATATTCAAAGTTCAGGAAATTCCCAACCCTTTCTTTAACCAAAACCAACTTGCTCGTAGACATCGGCATAGACCAACCCTACTCTCAAATGCTGGTGGCTGCCTTCTCGGCACAGAAGTACAAGTGGAAATGGCTACTGAGCCCTGTGGCTACTAGATCAGATGATATAGCAAAATGTATGGCAGCAAAGTGTCCCAAGACATGTTCGATTCCCGTACCGGTTCAATGCACTTTTCCCTGGATGACCAATTACAGCAACAAAACGACCTTCTATCGCTTAATTTCAAGTGTGTACGTGTTTATGTAACACAAGGACTTGTGTCAATACGGCAGATTGTTCATAATATACTTTATAGGCTGAAAATCTAATTTCGAGAGAGAAGAGGGTCATCGCTTAGAGAAAGTGCCCTGGAAAACAGTCATAATTTTTCTATAAATACCAAGGGAAGTAAGTCAAATTGATTTCCGGAAGTATTCGAACCTTTGATAGCGAGCTGCAGCTACAAATATTCGATTGTGTAAGAGCTGAATTAAATTAAGCTCAACTTGACCTGTTTGAGTGACCACTCGTCTCCGATTTCGTTTGATTTTCTAATTAAATCTCGTGCACATCCGCAAAATTCGTCTGCCGAAATCAAACCTGCCGCCATTCTATGTTTACACCTTTACGCTGGAGGTAGAGAGAACAGCGGATACGGTAAAGGTCACGTTGACTGTTCTCATTCTGCAATGGGTGTACGAAGCTTTATCAAAGTGTTTTTACGTGTTCTATGTTTTCTGTTAATGTTGAAGTCGTCGAAATAAAGTCTTCGGACATTTTAGCCATCAAAATACGGAAATGCTTATAAATGTATCGAAAATTGGGACTAGATACCGGTGTTTACACTTTCACTTTTTCTGTACTACCCATAAAATAATAAACCCGTCCATCTTTTCAGGTCTCGAGATCCTCAAACTATTGAGCTAAACTCGTCGAAGTAGGTCAGCGCTATCTTACTTATTTAAATATTCTTCGTGTTTATGGCATAAATATTTATACTGAAATATCAACGACAGAGTAAAATTTATGGACGTAAAGAAAAAAAAATAACCAATTTTTTGAAACCAGACCGATTGTTTTGCCTTATATCTGACGTATTTTATTCAAATTTCAAATAAAACTCGTCGTATTTTTAATTGCGAAAAATCCCTTTGTTCGCCTCTTTATAGATCCCGTGGACAGCTTCCATGTATATTGGTTTATTTTTGAGGTTGGCGAGGAGCGCCTCGCAGATTTATGTCCCTGGGAGATGCATTTTTCGGAAAGGACTTTTTGAAGCTTTGCTTGTAATGGTCCTATTAGATACGAATTATCGGCAAAAGAAAAAAGAATTTAAGATGAACAACTTGAGAGAAGATATAAGCTCGTGTAAACCGTTAAGGCATCGATTGAAACATCTGACTGTGATTTACAGTTACATGACACCCGCTGTTGAACCTCACAGTGTTCGGTGTTTCGCGATTTTTTCATGTTCAGGCCAAACAGAAAAATGTATAGTTGTCGAGGAATGAAACCTAAACTTCAGCATTTTGTGTTCAACATTTCTTTATATAAGTAGGTCTATTGAAGTGTATGAACCACTCCTGCGAATGTGTTGTAAATCTGAAGTTTATAGGATAAGCTAGCGCAGACATTTATAAAAGTCTGCATAATTATATTTCAATGTTATTTTTTAAATTTCATTCCACCTAACAGAAATGAAACATACAAATAAACTCTCTGCTTCTTCATAGTTTTCAACTAGAATCTATATTTCAATATCTATATCTGCATGGTGTTGTGTGAAGCAACACATGTAGAAATTCTTTTCTATATAAATTTCAGGAAATGTCGGATTATGTAATATGGATCGTTGGTCTGTTTAATTTTTAACAGCAACCGAAGTTTATTTTAAGTCCAAATTCAATGAAAGTAAGCATGCTTAAAAATGATTCATGGTAGATCTACCCAAAAAAGGCATGCTTGACTGCACAGGCACTTGCTTCATTGTTTTTGTCTTAAATGTTGATTCATATTATATGTTTGCGACACATATTGACATAAACAAAACATCTGATTAATATATTTACATGTTTTATTATAGTTCTCCTCACATGTGTTGTTTATGTCAAAATTATATATGTCCTCCAAGTGATATAAAACAACATTTTAGACAAACACAATGAACCCGAGAGCCCGTGCTCGACTGGTTTACAATATATGTGTGTGTTGCTTGTGTTTCAGGGAGGGTGGGAGGTGGGTGACTTCAATTGCACAGAAGACATCTATTAAACAGTGAGTGAGTGAGTGAAATGGGGTTTTACGGCACGTCAGCACACAAAGGCTATATTGCGCCGGAGTATGTATGTGGTGAATGCAATGGTGTTTGGGTGTTGTTTGGTGGGTTTCTACCACCTTGCACTCTCAAGCAGTGGATGTATTCTATCCTCCCCCCGTCCCACAGGGGGTCATCTATTAAACATGTTTATCGTGTGTTTTACCTTGCAAGTTACCCAGCTCTGGCCTGTCTCGACGAAACTATTCAGCTCAGATGAATTGTTGCGCTGCGTTTTAAAAACAATGAAGTAACAACAATAATTAACAAATCTGTATTTATCTTTTAATCTTAAAATTCACACCACGACCATTTAGTTCTGAACACATACACTTGTTCAGCACTATAAGGTACAGTGAGCATGATCTACCGAAATATATTTCTTAGTGCAAAAGAAACCATGCCGATTTTTCGTGCCAGATTAAAAATAACAGCAGTTACCTAAATCATGATCTTTTCATTAACGACGTAACAGGAAATCCTTTCTGTGCGGGGAGAAGTTGTTAAAATAGAACATTTCTTCTTCAAATGCTCTTTTTTTTCAAAGTTCAACGAACAGTACTGTTCCAACCCACTATATACAAGACGTCATCCACCTTATGTAGATCTGCTATTATCTGGCATCAAGTTCCTATACTACCTGACAATAAGTTGATTGTTAAGGCTGTTTAAATTTAATAAATAGTAAATAGGTTTTCATTAACCATACATATTTTTTGTGAAAAACAACAACAACAGCCTCATAGCTGTACCTTTTTATGTCTGAAATATCATTTACAGCCTGATTATCCAGCATCTAGCCAGTATGATCCCACCATCTCGAACCCCTACACAGCTCTCTTCAGTTTTTTCCTTCGTTCACGATACCTGTGTTACTTGTTGCGTGTGTCCCGTACCTAGGTTTACTAAATATCAAATCTTAAATTGATCAATACATTACTTCCTATGGTAATCTCATATCACCACCTAAGCAAACAACAAACAACAACATTTTTGTTTAATTTACTTGCATGCTGAATTTTTCTGCACTTATAAATGCATGCTTCCATCCTGAAAAGCCTGACAGAGGGAGAAGACTACACCATGTAAGTACACATGTATCTGAATATTTTCACTCATATATAATGTGTCATCCGACCCACAACTTTCAACATTTGTGCTTGGTGTTCATTGTGCCTGTCAAAAGTTTTTTTTTATTTTTTTTTATAAATATTTGTTTGAAATCAACAACATAATATACTACAAGAACGTTGTAACACGTTGCCTGGAAGAATATTCATTAGATCTGTTTGATTCAAAATGGTGTTCAAAAGAAGATTAGACGTTTGCATATACTCTTTGGTTATGGAACGCCTCAGCTGCCTTTTGATAATATATTCTAAATCGTAATATACAAATGTTAAATTGTTATGTGCAAATACCGGTTGGTTATGTACATATGTCAAGTTGTTATGTACAATTCGTTAGTTGTTAGGTGGATTTTTAAGTCGTTATATATGTACAATTCGTAAATTGTTCGGTGCAGTTTATAAGTCGTTATGTACATATAGTAAGTTGTTTTGTGCATTTGGAAAGTTGTTATGTGGATTTCGTAAGTTGCTGTGTGCAGATTGTAAATTGTTCTGTGCATTTTGTGAGTTGTTGTGTACATTTTCCAGTTGGTTATGACTATAACCTTTTGTCAAGTTGTTCTGTGCATTTCGTAAGTTGTTAGGTGCATTCGATAAGTTGTTATGTGCATTTCATAAGTTGTTCTGTGCATTTTCCAAGTTGTTCTGTGCAGTTTGTAGGTTGTTCTGTACATTTCTTAAATTGTTATGTGGAGTTTGTATAGTGTTCTGTGCATTTTTTATTTGTTATGTAAAGAGTTTAAGTTGTAATGTGCATTTAGTTTATTGTTGTGTGCAGTTTGTAAGTTTTTATATGCATTTCCGAAGTTGTTCTGTGCAGTTTGTTCTGTGTGTTTCGTAAGTTGTTCTGTGTATTTCTTAAATTATTATGTGGAGTTTGTAAAGTGTTCTGTGCATTTTATAAGTTGTTCTGTGCATTTATTAATTTGTTATGTAGAGTTTATAAGTTGTTCTGTGCATTTCCCAATTTGTTCTGTGAATTACGTAAGTTGTTCTGTGCATTTCCCAATTTGTTCTGTGAATTTCGTAAGTTGTTCTGTGCATTTCCCAATTTGTTCTGTGCATTTCCCAATTTGTTCTGTGCATTTCTGAAATTGTTTTGTGAGTTTGTAAAGTGTTCTGTGTATTTCATAAGTTGTTCTGTGCAGTTTGTAAGTTTTTCTGTGTATTTTATAAGTTGTTTTGTGGATTTTTTATTTGTTATGTAGAGTTTATAAGTTTTCATGTGCATTTCGTTAATTGTTTTGTGCAGTTTGTAAGTTTTTATGTAGTGTTTGTTTGTTGTTCAGTAAATTTTCCAGTTTATGTACATTTGACATATCGTTATGTGCAATGCGTGAGTTGTTATGTATAGTTCGTAAGTTGTTGTGTGCATTTTTTCATTTGGTTATGTACTCAGTGTAAACAACATTATAATATTTATATGCGATGCTTTTTACATTATGATGATGATACTTTTCGGCATTTTCCGGAATTTATCCGGACATTGTCGATTGATAGTTCGCGGGTTTACAGCTTTCTGAACCATTCCACATGCATCATTTATGCCATCAAACCCCCTACGTCACTGAAGTGACAGCAATTTGCTATTTTTGTAACAATGCTTCTACCTTGTTCTGAAAAAAATGCATATAGAGCGGGGGCACCAAGTACCAAAAACGGTTTCTTACCATAGCTACCACGCGCGCTATTTTAAACCCAAAATGACGTCAGAAAAATGTAGTTGAGAATAGAAGGCAGCAATCAATACATTATCTATATATAGCATCAAAACAGAACCTGTGTAACAGTGAAAACATGTAAACTCGGCCGTGAGTCAAGTCGGCCCGGTTCAAAAGGGCCTAATATTTTATAGAAATAATAAGAGACACAATAATAACATATCCTAAGAAATCCATGGTTTTATCTTTAGTGTAAGAAAGGTAAATATAACATAGATATGCTTTATAATTAAAACCGGAAGTACACATGTGTGAAACTTGAATGATATACTTAATTTTTTTAAAACTTTATTTATTTAATAACAATTACGAAACAAGTTTTTTTAACAACTTAAAATTATCCCTCTGATTGGCGCACATAACGATTTACAAACTGCACAGAACAACTTACACAATGGACATCACTAGATCTACTTACAAAATACACATATCAACTTGGCAAATGTACATAACGACTAACGAAATACACATAACAACTTGACAAATGTACATATATAACCAACCGGTATATGTAACATATATATAACAAATTGTTGTTATAAAAGCTGGACATTTACATTTAAATCAGCAGATAATTAAGAGACCTCATGTGCCATAACCACCGCTTGTATTCAGCAAGATTAGATTAAATGTCTTCATATAAGCCAGTGATGGTGTTATGAAAAGATAATGTCCAATTCCCCAACTAAACCGAGTCGGATGCAGTTATACTTATAGAGTTTCTCTGATAAAAGGAGTCAACTGTTCAAACTAAACAACGAGATAGGTATTAACAGCAGAGCTCTATGGACAATACAACACTTGTAGGACTATATAAATATATGATAAGGGTGCACTCATAAATCGGCATGCCCGATACGTTGTATTGTCCCTATAAACAATTGTTTGTTTTGCATGGCCTTTATCTGCGATACCGGTACCACATTTAGATCTCGGTAAATATTGATTTTTCACTGTGCTCGGGACAAAGTATCTTCTTGGGGTAAACACTATACGTAAGCAGCACGTTCGTCGCTGCAGACCTGTTGTTATCTGAAACGAAACTGAAAATAGAGAACACCATTGATTCAGCAACAGTCCCCCAACAGCTCATTTCAGAATTAAGAACTGTAGATCTAGTCAACTATAAAGGTGGAAAAGGGGAGCATATGAATATTAAGACGTATACATTTCACCTGTTTCTGTTATGATAATCTATGGGGTGCATCGGAGTATGTGTACCTTTGGATAATGTCAACGTATGCATTTTCAGAGGTATTTGAGCAAAGACCCAGCAAAGAGCTAGTCAAGAATCAAAGTTCTTTTTCTCGCCCCAGAGAATCTCAGAACGCTGATACAGCTCAACCCTAGTATACTAGACCATTTATTTTGTTAACGGGACACTATTTTGATTTTATGACTAATTGAACTAAAACTTTGCAGACTACGAGACAAACAACCACATCTTAGCGCAAAATCACCTCTCAATCTATTTACACGTTCGATCTACATGTAACAAAATAGATCGGAGGTAATTGGCAGAAGGCCAATACGTCTTTGTCGCTGTAGCTGCGATGGTTAGGCACGGCCTGTTTCACGTTCCCCCAGATGTGTTAAATATATTAACCAATCAGATTCGCTTTCACATCAAGACTTCACACAGTTGCCGTGACTACGGGGTCAGTGTCGTCCTTGATAGTTTGACAGGTGCTTGACAGATCAGCTCGCAGCATGTACGCTAAAGGAAAGGGGTCCACCGTCCCCTCTGATGCACAAGCAAGAGAAAAGTAAGTAAATCCTTTTTTTCTATGAAATTTGTATTGTGAATAGTTCGACTCAATATTTATCTTTCGGGTTACACCGAAAACGCGACGAGTCTTTGTTTCTGCAAACTCTAATTTTCCACCTGCGATTGGGGATGCCCCATTCAAATAGTGGAATAATGGCTGTTCCCGTTATTAAACGTACTAATGTTGTGTAAAGATGCCTGTGTTTATGCTAGTACCACGTTTATGTGGTTTCTGATGATTCTCATTGCAAGTCTTTGTAAATGTTGAACGATGCAATTTGTTGTCATTCCAATTCAGTCGATTGATGTAGAAATGATTCTAAGATGGTCTACGTTGTTGTTTTTATTTTGCTGTTGGCGTCAGTATATTGAGAGGACCATCGTGAGTCTGCCTGTAACAAATGATACTAACGTTCTTGTTCTAAGTTAAATGTAATATGTTTCATGGCCAATCCCATAAATGGCAAATCAGATTCAATAATGATATAGAATGTTATCAACATAATGACCGAGTTTGAAGGAAACTTTTATTTTCATGGTGTTTGCTTATGTTGGTGTTTGGTGTTGTGACAAGGGGTTGGGATAATGTTATGATTTATATAGACTTAATAAAGGATGTGGAGAATTGTATTCTATATTTTGAAATAAAGTTTTGCTTGATATATAAAATTCTGTCCATATAAATGTTACTATTTCTGACTGGATGGGACGAGCAAATGATCTGAAGTCAGTTTTAACATTTACCCTCTACACGTAATACATGCATGCTTTACTACTATTTTGTTCAAATTTAGAGGTCCAAACTCTTGATTCATGAGCTAGAATATCAAATGCATAGAGGTCTATAGGGTTGGATACCGTTAAGAATGATACGATACCTGTACCAACGAAAAGATACGGTATTTTGAACGATACCGATATTTTTAAAGCTATATTAAGTATGTATATATTGGGGATTCTTTTGCTGTATACGTGTTATTAACAGATTGACCCTCTTTTGCCGTTTATACACAGCAAACAGTCATCATTTCGAAATCACTTTTGAACATACTTACTCATTCATGAATTTCCAAAGGGCCAACAAAAGTGATGCCCGTGCTATAATTTAGTGCGGAAAATTAAGTTGCTGCATGAAAGTGGATCTTGCCTGGCGATTGGAACATTCAAAATGATCCAAAAAAGGAATGGCTCTGATATTGTACACTGAAGATGAATTGGGCAGTTGTTTTACATTTACTTTTTGTGGTGGACTAGTGCTTAATATAGTCTGTGTCTACAGCTTTAACAGAAATAACAACAACCTATCCAAAAAATTGCTTTAAAGGGCTTCTCCATGGCTCAGTGGTCAATGGCCAAGTTTGTTTTTAAGTCACTTGTGCCATCTAGGGCAAATGGACATCCCATATGGAGAGAAGTGGATATATAGAGAACTCTTCTGTACGTGTCCAGTGTCTAGCACTGGTATATCGGGACTGGTCAGTAGGGGTGTAATAATATGGTTAAAGAAGTATTGCAATATGCTGTCTTACGTTTTGCAATTACTTTACATTCTCATTCATAATCAGCATTGACAAAAGTCACAATGTTGATTTTTTTGTGTTGATGCTCCAGGTGTGTTCCCAAATTTGTAGTGCCCCCACCAAATTTGCTCCATTATTCATCCGGTGACTTTCTTTGGTTTTCTGAAACCGGAACACAAAATACTGATTGATGATTTTTGGATGCATTTTTTAACCCCTTTTTTTCAAATCAATGCGTTTTAATGTGAAACTATTGTGTTGCAAAAACACATGGTATCTGAAGCTCTGCCAAATGAGAGAAATGTAAAATCATACTTAAATTCGAGTGTTTGTCTGTGCATGATTGTTGATATTCTGAATGCTGCTGAGATCAACCAGGAATATTTTGATTTCTCTCTGATCACTTTTTGTGACTCATGCTGTACTATATCCTATAGATCTATATTAGATTTTAATCTATTCATATCACATGGAAACACAAGACGTATTAAGAACCAAAACCATTGCCAATTAGACTGTAATGCTTAATCATTGACAATCTTGTTATAAATTAGTTGATTTAGTTTATGCAATAGCTTAAAGATATACCTGGCCTATTTTCGACCATCACAAACCATGAAAAAAACAAAATAGATTAATTATATACGAAAAA
>JAULCC010148462.1:0-13506 GCA_032358795.1 Nuttallia obscurata
CAGTTGATATGATGGGGACTCCACATAATCCTTTACAATATACTGGTTAGATTTATGACCTTGGGGGATTAAAATCTGCTAGTTGTTCACAGCTTGATCCCAATTTTAGTGGGAGTCAGTAATAGAGTAGCCATTTTATGTCTTCAACAGTGTTGATCGGGCATGTGAACTTAACATCTCTTTTAAACTGTACTAATAAAACAAAAGTATGGATTTAAGTAGTTTAGATGATATAATACATATTGGATTAACAAGAATATAAAAAAACGACTTTAGTGTACATTAAATGCTTGAAATAACGCTCAACTACACGAAGGCGAATCAGACTGGTTCCCCATCGTGGTATGCGTCACGACAGGAAACCAAATAGATGCAACGGAAAACGATAAACGAACGGAAAACGGTAAACGAAACGGAACGAACGAACGAAGGACGGTAAACGGAATTGATAAACGGAACAGATGAACGGAAACGAAACGGAAACGAAACGCAAACGAAACGGAAACGAAACTGTACGATAGGTTAAAGAAGACGAAATCCCCCCCTGTATAAGCCAAAGCCAATTTTTCTCACAAAACAGTTCAATATGGTACATATGTTTGTTTCATCAATATCAAATGCATTTCTCTCCTATAGGCATACATATGAACAGGCAGGAAAAATGAATTAACAACGTTAATAGAAATTTGATCTAAGTCAACAATAAACTTTTACGAAAGCCAGTTCATAATCAACAATAAAAGTTTTCGACCGTTAGGTCATAATCAAACATAAATGCTTACACAGTATTTAATAAATTAAAATACTGATAATAATAGATTTACAATAAAAGCACATTGAACTTAAAAAGTTTCAATATCTAATACAGCAACATCAAACAAAAATTAACCACACACTTATTAGGTCAACACGAATGCAATTGTTTTATCAATGCAATCCTCGGGTATGGCTGTCCAATAACGTATTGTTCTTATAACACATTTTTCTTGTTTGTCTTATTAACTTAAATCGTAAAACGTAAAACTAAGGAGTATATATTTATGAAGTCTTCATAAATAACTTGAAATTCTAATAGAAATGATTTAAAGACGCAATGGAGCCCAATTCATCAGAAAATGGACAATTATTTTGATAAAGTATGACTATCATACTCTAAATGATTTCTTTATTTTGATTTCAAATGATTAATAGTATATGTAAAGGATCAAATCAAAACACATCTATCAGTTACCAATATATGTTATATTTTGATAAGAATTACCATACAACTACATTGATGTTACAGCTGTTTTGCAAAATTGTTTATTGTCGTTGCCGGTCGTTATTGCCACTTATAAAAAACACATTCTTTTTAATATTTTGGTAATAATCTATGGCATAAGTAAAGCTTGCACAATGTTGTTATTCTAAAGATGTATAGCGTATTGAAGTTTCTTCCTTTAGTTACATGTTTTCAACTGCTGTTTGGGTTAAAGGATTAAAGAGAGGTTGTAATGTTCTTTTTCAATTTAAAGTTATAATGTAATAATATAAAATTATCGCTGTGGTGGTATTTGATTGTATTTTCACATACTTTTCATTGAATTGGAATTATAATTATTTACATAACACATAAACATACTCTGATGAGCTCTTAAAATGTTTATTTACTAAATACATACTAGTAAAACAAGAGCTGTCCGTGAGACAGCACGCTTGACTATTCCACCGATTATTAGTAGAACGTTTCAATGTAATGCATCTGGTAGCTAATGAGATATAAACTACTGCATGCAAACTTTTTACAAGAATTGCAAAGTCAACGTGAATTTTCATGACAAAATCTAAGTACAAAAACCTCTGTCAATATAACCTTGACCTTCAACATTTGTCTGCATCACAATCCTTTTGTCAAAAGCAATTTAATTTGAAAGTTTGAAGATGAAATGTGTATAAACGGCAAAGTAATAGCCAACGTTACGTTTTTCATGACAAAAACTAAGTAAAAAATGGGGCATTACCCTGACAATTGTGGTTGACAGAGTTATGTGAATTGCTGCAGTTGTGTATATTGTCATGGAAAACAAGTATGCACATTTTGAAGGAAATATGTTTTATGGTATAGAATATATTAGTAGTTGTAAAAAACTTTAACCAGCGCAGACAACGACGCCGAAGCCAGGACGAGTACAATAGCCTCTTTAATCTTCGAATAATCTAGTTAAAAAAAATCTTTTTTGAGATACATGTGCACGGCACGTTTTAGAATAGATTCGCCCAATATTTGGATAAACAGTTGACCGAGTGTTAAACAGCTTGGATCTGGTCCAAGCTGTTTGCATATTATATCACGGTCGCGTTTAGCAGGCTATGAGTTAACGTTATACCGTGACCTTTAATGTAATAAGTAGTACATGTACTACATGGTTGAAATTGTTATTTGTAATAATTTCTAATCAATGATCCAGAGCAGAATGTTGTCCTTTTTTCAAAGATCAAAGCCGATTGTTAAACGGCAGTGACTTTTTCATGGGTAGATACGTACAAGATACAATTTGCAACCTGAGCCTCCCGTCTTTGTTAAAATATGCGCACTGAATTGTAAAACCTCGTATTCATACGTATGTAGATGAAACCATGTGAGCTATAAGCTTTCTATGGGTTGTGTGTTGCTCAAAAGATAAGTGCCAATGGCAAGTTTAACGCTTTGAACTTTACAACATAGGGTCCTCCATGTCTAGTCTAGCCATTATATTTGATATATGTATTTCTTTCCTTTACCATTTATTGAGCACAACTGCTGAGACTAATGGGCAGAATATGGCCTTTACCATTAATTGAGTAGACTTCTGTTGAAACTAATAGGCGATACTTTACGTTGTACCGCGATTTAAGCCGGCTGCTTTGCAAGGCAATTACTATAATAATATGTAGTTGACATCTTTACTTGTGATATAAGACAATTTGAGTACCGCGCTTGAGGTAAGAAACAGACTGAAGGTAAGGGATATAAAAGCTGCAAATATGAAATCTGACTTAGGTCAAGAAAGTATTACGACATAGTTTTGCCAGACAAAAGTAATTATGGAAGTAAAGTATAGTTTTATTACAGCAAAATTAGTGCTTCCTATTGACGAATAGCATTATTACCAGATTTATTTAAAGTTGTTTATGTTATAGTACAAACAGGGGGAGTATTTCTATTCAATGCCAAAAAGGGATATTAATGCTCTCTATCGCCAATAGGATTTAAACATTTATGAGGTTGCGACCCATTATCATTGGTTAGTTAAATTTAGTTTAAAATTATTTACTTCAGCTCGATTAGGTTGAAAACATGTGGCTTGTAGAAACACGTTCGAGTCCGTTTTCTGAGTAAAGCCAGTACATTGTACTTGGCGCCAAATGAAGGTCATGAGGAAGGCCCCCAGCGGATTCGAACCCCAGCCTCCTGAGCGCAAGGCGGACATCATATTCAATTCACCACTGCGTCGTTGGGTGATTCAGAGAATAGCTCATATATGACACTTAATCAAAATTTCAATTAATGAAACTGGAATTAAAAAAAAAGATTGTATTGAAATAAGTCACAGATTTATAGGAACAGGAAGTCGGATATAAAGTTGTGATGTTGTGATGCGAAATACTAATATGAAACTTAAGAAAACACTGTCATTTAGGAGTGACTAGCTTAGAAATACTTCCTTAACCGTTTTTCGGATGATGAATCCAATAACTCAGTCAACATAAGAAAGCCACCATACAGTCCTTTCAATGAACTCAAATATAAACTTAACAATAACAACATTTTTCGCGCAAAAACATTTGGAAATATCTACATAGAAATGATTTATGTTAAGCAGATTTTGTGAAATAATTTGAGACCAATTTTGAGGAAACTATGATGATCGCTTTTTAAAGACTTAAAGTTTTGATAACCACTCTCTGCTTTTGGTAGTGACATGGTATTCGAATGGAGAACACACGCCGACCTATTCTTCAAGTTAACCTTAGTACAATTATAAACTTGACGTTTTATAAGGCAACAATGTGGCATTGGAAAAAATCGATTCCACCTGATGTGTTTATCTGGTTATGTAAAGGAATGCATATACGATAATGAGAGAGGTAGCAACCCTACAAGGCTATGCTGCAATCTGTTTGGAACTTTGACCCCATCCTAACCCCATTATCTGAAGAAAAATAAAATAAATATAAATTAAATAAAGCGACAGAGAAAGCTGTTACAATACGCTTTAATGTGATTCTTAATTGTTGAGCTTTACGCCGAACTACCGATAACGACCGAGAGCGAATCATATCACTAATATGCTCCGTATTGTGTATGATCCGTAGGACAATATCTCTCGTAACATACACAAAAGATGTCAAGCATGGTCTTCGATAAGCACCATAGCATTATCCGGTTTTAGTCAGGCAGTTAATCAAACAGAGATTTGGAAAGTTCGCACGTGTGTTTGTATAATTAAAAAGAGTAATGACACATTTACGATTGCTAAACAATGTCTATTAGTTGATTACGACATTGATTACGACATTATGTTGCAATGAAAGCATCGTGTTGTTGTATTGTGGTCTGCAACACTCTACGACACAAGCCCTTTTTATTTTGCATCATTAAAAACTTGTTTAACATCTCTACAGCAGTATGTCATTTAGCACCGATTTTATTCTGAGTAATTCTAACTATAAGTATATAACATATTCTAAGATGAATATCCTAATCCTCCTACATTCTTTATGTTAAGTTGACAGTAGCCTAACTTTAAGAAAAATATGAATTAGTAAATAAAACTAAAACTGAAAATAGTCTCCCCCTTATAAGAAAAAAAATATTAAAATATTCATATTTATCTCAAGAATACCATTTAATGTCATCTTTTTAAATAGTGTTTCAATATGTAGTATTAAAACTCTGTGCTTGAATCAACAACGGACACAATAGGCATTCATTGGCTTATTGTGTAGAGACGTTGCCGTTTAATCTATTATGGGTTCCAATCACAGTTCCGTTTGTTATCTTTGTAATGTGTGAAGGTATTCCGGTCTTTCTCTACCGTGAAATCTGGTAGATTGCATTATAAACGAAATATGTCCATGTGACTTAAAACTTAAATACCAAATTAAAGAAAGAAAAGCAATATTTAAGTTGAACTATATTCATATTATACGTTCAAATTAACAAAAACAAAATCAACACTTAGCGGTGTAAGTTTAATATATATTTTATTTCATGATGTACGCAAGCACCTTATCTACGTTCTCTGTAACAATGAAATAGGTGCTATGCTACTGTACGATTGTTTTTTTTTTTTTAAAAATTCTTTCGAACTAGTATCTTAACCATGGGTCAAAGACATATTTGCTCTCGTGATATTTAATGTTAATTTTCTAACGGTATCAGTGGAATTCTATTTCTCACTATAAATACATTCAGTATAGTACGGTGAGACGCATCTGCTTCTGACACAGCTTTGATACATTGCTTTGAATAATAATAGTACATTCTGTTGTTGACGGGGCTTATTATTTCTGTTTTAGTTGATTCTTTTGTATCGCGTGTTTTTCATAAATGTTACTACAGTTTTGTGTTAAAGTTCTATAGACATAAAATGCTCTTTTGTGAGACGAATATACTGTTTTGTACCAAGTCATATTGCTTTCGCACATGGCGAATTGAAATATGGTCTTATCAAAATGTGGCGCTAAATGTTGATTAACTTAATAATTCGCAAACTGAAGTTATGTTTTTATGAAAAATACTATTTTTGGTTATCATATGCTAGAATGATTATATCACTGATACATTCTCGGTTAAACGCTAGTTCTAAAACAAACTGCAGATATGCAAGAAGAGGCTCTCACTACTATATATAAAACTATTAATTTCATAATATAGGCAATAATTCATATGGAATTGTAATAACTAAATGTTTTTCATTCAGTCAAGTTAAATTGCGTTTTCCTAGCAATTAGTATTTCAAATTGCACAATCAATAACGACAGATGTTACTTTGAAGAACATCATTACATGTAACCAGAAAAAAATATCTATTGTTATTATTCCAGTAACTATCTACGCAAAGGTATTGACATAATATATTTCGTGTATGAAATATCCATCGCAATATATTCGTTGCTAATGATAACCTTGTCCTCATTTTCAGAAGGCTTTCTTTATTCAAACATCGGTTGTTAGTCGTTAAATAAGATGCGTAGTAATGTATTGCTGACAAAAGCATTTATAACATTGCAAGCAATTTATTGCAAATAAAACGAATTTTTAAAAGATAACCAGTACTAATGAGTCTCGTTAAATGTCGCGGAAAATAGTTCACGTAGTATACCGAACGGCTCGTTACTGAACATTGGACATCACAAATTAATGTGTATTATAGTATTTCTCAAAACGATTAATATGTCTATAACATATTCCTATCGTTTGTTAAAGGTTACAGGTCTGCCTAATATATATCAAACACTAAGTTCTGAAAAAACAATGATTTACAAGACAAATCAACTGCTCAAGAAAGCGGGCAAAGAGTTTTATATGAGCCGGGTTTTATTGAAGTACATGTAGAACCAATACTTGAATAATACAGGAGAAACGCCTCCATTGTACTTCTAACCATTTACCTTCTTAAGGTTTAAGGCGGACATCATATCAACAAATCTGATATGCTGTATCTAGGGAGACGCTTCAGAATTAATAAGCAAAATATGAACACTATATCTGTGAGTCTATTATTATATATAAACAATTATCAGACTGTATATATTTTTCAGGCCATCAGTGTTTGATAGCGTTTAAAGTCATTTATTATATCTGTGGCGCCGATTACAATCATAATATGTTGGAATAAGGAAGATTCCAACAAATTTAATACCAGACGGTTCTAAAACTTAAAACAACCACTGTCTGCTTAAAACGATTTATTACATCTCTTAGTTTTATAAGTTATATTTGATATTATATTGATATTTAAGTGACATTCTAAGGTACGGTCGTATATAGAACATCGCTTCACCAAACATATTCTATATCGTATTCCTCCACTTTATCCCAAAAGGAAGGAGATTACAATTTATGGAGCATACATAAATAACAAGAAAATGACTCTTTTTCGAAGTAAGATATCTTAAAGAGATACAGGAATTTTACTCAAATAGATTTGTTTTAAAATGAACATTTATTTTGATAGACATTTACAGTTCTGATTTAAATGTGTCTTTGTCATGTCTATGGGAAATTTACTTGACGCTTGTGATATTAAATCAAATTATGTATGTAAATAACCATGATATTATTATCATTTGAAGTTCACATAGATTACAATGCACATACAGCGCGGCATCAGCTGTAATGCATGGTTAGTTTTTTTTATCGGAAGTAATATTGTGAATAATAAATCTAGCTTGGCGTCTAATCATGTGAGAAAAATACATTGAATACGGCATTAGAAACTGTTACAATATTTGCATTAATTGTTGTATTATCAGCTGTCTTTAACTTCGAAACTATGGCGAGGCAACATGTCCTTTAACCTTTAACCTGCTGATAAAACTGTCGTCTGACTAGTTTTTAAAAGTCATCAGAATCGCCCAATATTTGGAGAAACAATAGGCCGAGTGTCAAACAGCTTGGATCCTTATTAGAGGCAGAGTTACTCGGCGTCTAATCTGGACCCAAGTTGTTTGCAATTTCTATCACGGTCGCCCTTAGCAGGCTAAAGGTTAATTGTAAACCAACGAGATTCCTTTTAGAGTTGAAATGAGTGTCTAAGCTCGTGTTAAAGAATGAGTAGTATGCTATAAAAAGGATAGATGAGAAACGTTTTATAACGTACAAGAATAAAAATAGGATAAACATAATACTTATAATTTGCTTTTTATGCCAAACTTAATCGTAAAAGTTCAGAGCAGACCTTTTGAATACAGCATATTGTGTAATGTGTTTCATTCGTTAAATGAATTCAAAAAAAAAAAAGAAATAAAAAAGGGAAAATTAAAAAACTGCTTTGTATTAAAATGAAAACTTACAGAAGTTAATTACATTGTGTTTAATGTCAAATATACCTTTTAAACAATCAATACAAATTAAATTTAGAAAGCAATTCATATAACATTCGAGATAAATACTTTTACAAGATCTTAACAGTCACGAGTATTGTACGAAATAAGAGCTCGAGTTTAAAACGTATGTTCTACTATTAAAAGATAACACGTCCAACCTACTACAAAACGTCTTCTATAATTCTTGTTAAGAGGCTATTTGATGTAGACGTTATTTAACTTCTCACTTTTGTAGATGTTTATCCTGTGTAAGAACTTTTATAGAAAGGTTTTGCAGAACAAGTAGACTTATATATCGAAAACAATCACAATTGAATAAATAACTTTGATTGTAGTTTGTATAATATGTTTACGCCAATGACATATACGTTAACAACGCATATAAGATTCACAGTGAGGGTTCCATTTTATCATTCACAAACATGTTGGAATATGTGCGCTAGATTCGAAAACAAACTATACTATTCCCGCGCACCGTTTAATCTGCATACTTACAAATAAGGTGTTGATAAACATTGATTTTGTCAGATTTAGATATTAGAGGGAATACAAATAAAACTATACATAATTGTGGTTCTTATGATTAATCTTAAATTACAACTTATTAACTATACTGCAGTTATGCAAATATGTTTAAGATATCGGTGGAAAGTTTATGTCAGATATCTAAGAATTATAATAATGATTGAATAAAAATCTATTTTTATTACTAGACATTTCGGTGTGGCTATCGAAATGGCAAAGCTCCTTGCATGCTCTTTCTTTTTTAAATCGAATTTTATCTCTGATTTAAATGGACAATATGAACGCAACTTGTTACATAATAATATGATTATAACGATGACAGCGTGCTCCAATAACCATTCGTGGTAAAACAATTGGTACCCATCTTTTGTTAAAGTGTTCCCTTGAGTTAAGTAAATAAGCAATACGGTTGAACATTTTGCTTAGGGGTCACCACTTGGAAGTACATTTACAGAAATATGTTAAAAGTGTTTACGTTAAAAGAAAAAAAACAAATCATATAAGATACCATAGATGACACATTTCTCCAAATCACACAAGTCTGAAGCATACTTGCTGATTGTAAAACCCAATAGACAACCTCAAGCTATAATAATGTTTACAAAGTAATTGTTTCATGAGGGAAAAGTAGTTTTGAAAAACGTTCGTATGTATCTGCCGTAACCGAATAATGCTAAGGTCGTTCGTTGATCTGCTCTCCAAATAAAAATGTAAAGAAGACATATTGTCTCTTAGCTCCTTAAGCTTTGTATAAATGTTTTGTGTACTGCTTAAACAACGAGAATTTGCTTTAAATAGCAATAAAAAACACAAAAGACAAAAGTTCTTGCATTAGACATTGAAGTAATTCAAGTTGATCTACAACTAACATATATATGTTATATTTGTTTCTTATAAACGCTTTTTACCATGTCAAGGAAAAAAGCTTAGTCGCTAATGACACATTTCGTGTTTATTCCTTCTTTGGTACCTAATTTATAGAAATGTAATACATTGAGATTTGGACTTGTCACAGAAATGGGTAACTCTATCTAAGCAAGACTTATCCTTTTCGAATGCAACATACAGTTGAAACTAACTTATTAATCAAATGCTACACAACAAGATCATGTTAGTACGAATTGCCTATTAGAAAATATCCTACCTATTGCACTAAGCACATACTATATGCAGCCATAACCGAATATAACAAATAAATGATAAATTACAACTTAGAAAACCGCCTTGCAGATACGGACGCTAATCTGATTGTTATTCCTGCAAAAAAGTAAACCATGCACTGAACATATAGGTGGGGGGGGGGGGGGGATGGGGTGATGCACTACACGGTGACACCATTATAAGATAAGCACTAACTTTGTCCAGATAAAATTTCAATACTTTGAAAAAAGATGTGTTGCAATAAATAATCATTCAAATGTAATGGATTCAACCTATCCAGGAAAAGAGTTGATGAAACACAATAACTAAAGATCTTACACTGCGTTAAATATGTTCATCAAAGGTAAAAACGTTGGTTAACATGCAACACATTATAATCTAATAATAGTGATTAAGTGTGAAATGTTTGAAATATAACTTTGAAACATATGCAGTACCAATTATTAAGTTTTATATTAGTATATAAGACACCTAAGGTTCTTTACTTTAATGACAAGCAAGTTGATTGATCTTACACCACATTTAAGATGATTATGAATAATGATCACTCATGTAAACAAATGTTCTCAGCGACTAAGCAATTTTTTGGAGCTAATAATTCAATTGAAACAAAACTGTTTTTACCCAATAAAAATATTCTAATTCCAAAAACGACTATAACTCGTGCAAAAACAAATAAGAGTTAAGTTGTTTGCTCTAAACAGTCATCTAATGATAGTGAGCAGTTGTTTAAACTTTCAAAACAATATATCTATTGGTTCATCAAACAGATTTAAACACAAAAACTAAAAAACGTTTTGTAATTCAAAACAGCCAAGTCCTGCAAACTGGTTTTTGCGCAACTTGCTTTACACAAGTACCTTATGACAGTGATTATATGGTTAACGTTTAAATCAATTGTTATAAATATTTACCACAAAAAGTGGAACTCAAACATTAAACTTAACAAACTTTCTAAGTTCAAAATCTCAGCTAGAGTTGTGTCACTTGTCCTACACAGCCATCCTTTGATGTTGAATAAATGTTGCAAGTTTGAAATCAGTAACTAAGACTATTAGGGAGAAAAATTGACACAAATGCAAAACTTAACCCCCAAACAATTTCTAAGTCCACAAAGGACCATAATTCTTCAAAAGAAGCAAGCTAAATGAATGTTACCTGCCTAACCTTAACATCTTACGATAACTTTGAAGGTTTACCACAGACAGTGAACATAAACATTAAGCTTAACAAATAATCAATATGTTTTTGAAAACAATAGCGTTGACAAATTAAAAAAGTAGACCTAAACATTTAACTTAACCAATCTGCAATGCCGCCACATAAGCCAACGTAGACGACGCCGACGACGACGACGATCAAATGACTACAAAGCTCATCGTTTTTTGTTTAAAATATCAGATGAGCTAAAAACCAAATATATATTTTAGTCTCATTTCTAAGTATGATTTTACAGAAAAAAATGGCGTTTTGGTACACGCTGTTTTATCATAGTTTAGCAAAGCAAACGTACTTTAAATTTCAATCAAATATTTGTTTTCATTTAATAATGAAGGCGTTTCATTTGATATACAACTAAAACATGTAAGTTATTATTTTTCAAATAGACATGTCTTTGTAATAGCAAAGCATATACATATATGACTTTATTGACAAAATGTTTTAAATCGTATATACAGAAAAGAATATTAGGGTAATTCACATCATCTAGAGTTTTACTTTCACAACGTTACCATCAGTATTTTCACTACATGAAACTACAGTCCAAAACGCATGCGAGGCAGATCTTAAGTGCTTATATTTGAATTAAAAAGCTGTCGCGCAGTTTGCATGTGTGGATTGCTTGAAATGGAAAAAAATACGTAATGCATTTCAGATTTTGTTTTGTAATGTAATATACTGATTTGATGAGATTTATGTTCACAGTGCACTCGCGATCCCGTAGCAACTAAGTGGTATACGCTTCCAAATGCGTTTAATAAAAGTTAATTAAATTGGTTCAGCTGTAATTTGTAGAAATTTCGAGTAGCTGAACGCATTTTTATTTAAAGATATACTTTATATATTTCATTAAATACAGATTGACGTTCATTAACAGTGCTGTTAATTCAATTTTCTCTGTACATTATAAATGTACCTATCGATAAATGGATGAAAAATTTAATGAGTCAGTGAAGAATATTTTGTTCATTGTGAGCTTTGGATGATACATAATGACTTTGTTTAATATCATTACAATATTTTTGAATAAACTAATGTAAGTGTCTTCATAGAAACCGTATTGTCTAGAAGACTTTATCATTCGGTAAAAATCGGTGAGTTGATTTATTTGTTAAAACGTTGTTCGTAAATAGATGGCATTTAAATATGACGAAACTATTAAACATACCATGTTCGAACATTAAAATTAACATGCAATTGATTTAAAAGGCAAACTGTGATGACACTTTAGACTCCCGTATAGCATGACATTCTCATCCTTTTTCATGTAGCTGTATCGTGTGTTATGAGCTTTTAGAAATATTTCGAGACAGATGGTTTGATATCGACTGGAAACTGTTTACTGTCGTTGCATGTGGGTTTTACATATAGTAAGATCTTTGGCACGAACATTAAATTAAACACGTAAAACACAATCAGTAATATAACATAGTTTTTCAAAACATATCATTTCATACATCATAGCATAATATTACGGAACATGAAATATATTGTTTGACCACAAAACCAATACTTATGCTTCAACAAAAAGTTTCTTCATTTGAAATTAAATCCTTGTTTACTACTGATAGAGCTAATACGTTGACATATTATACATGCAACAAAAAGTTGTTTCCACATGTCTACTGGGATTACATACAAGATGCGACAGTCTTAACTAGTAATTTCATAGATTGCAAAAACTATTGATACAAAGTTATATCTGACTTTTTATTTTAAAGCTTGTTCTAGAATTGAGTCCTATACATACATGTAGTTATAATATGAGGACCGAAATCGAAAAGCATTATCTGTTTATAAAAGGCACGATCAACAACTAAGTTCAATACAAAATCGCGCGGTATTCGAACTGCAATTATACGCAAAACAATTATGTCAGATTAAATACAGTAAATAACGTCCTATATAACGTGAGCATTAATTTGACTTTAGGAATGATACTGTTTATATTACAAAATTGCAGGTGTTTAGCTTTATTACTGCAAATGGTTGTATCTTTAGCAATCATATCGTCATTAGATGTTTAATAAATCCGGAACTACTTTGTTGCTAGAAATAACGCTTACTTTGATCAGCGCAATGTTGAATTAGTTGTATGTGCAACGAGTTGTATCAATATTAATACGTAAACATGATTTTAATCTTAAACAGAGACACATTCTTGCGGAAAGTTAAGGTCAATATCTGCTGAATACAACGTGTTCATTCTAACCTTAAATAGATATGTAACGTAGATAGCGACCAGAACGATGCTTTCTAGTCTATCTGAATCAAGTTTACCGAGTTGGCTGACAACCTATCAATGCAATGCTGTTGATAGAAAACTTGTTTTATATGTTCTAATGCAACCAAGATTACTAACTACATGTACAATGCTGTAAACGTATTCGTTTTATAACATCCAACATCGCAATATGTAATGTCTCTTGGATGTAGTCTGGTGCTGTTTGGTTTCGTTTGGTTTTAACATATTTTATTTCATCTCTCTACCTTGAAATAGGGTCGGGCTATTTAGGTACAGATCAT
>JAULCC010148573.1:0-13503 GCA_032358795.1 Nuttallia obscurata
CATAAGCTAACAGTGAACCACACATAACTTATGTGCCAGTTTCTAATCCCCCAATAAAGACAAGTCTCTCATAAGCTAACAGTGAACCACACATAACTTATGTGCCAGTTTCTAATCCCCCAATAAAGACAAGTCTCTCATAAGCTTTGGTTTATTGCCTCTTACTATCACATCCTAGTTCTTAATTTTGATTTCTGAGTCCAGGATCCATGGATGTTGATTTTTTTACAGCAGATTAATTTATTTAAATCTGCTGTTTTGTGGTAAGCTGGAAACCAGTCTGCAGATTTATGTAATTATCAGCAGTTTGACACCCCTCTCCAATAATTCATTTAGGCCAGTTGATCAATCAGACAATGTAAATTTTACACATTACCTTTATTATACTTCTCGGCAGTAAACACCATTCAGGATAAGGTTATTCATAGTGAATCTCGAAGCTTCAGTCTCAGATAGTTTAAAATTGCTTGCCATTATGAAACAAACTTTCCACACAATGTTACATGGAAATTGAAATTGAAATTGAAACAAAGACGATTAATCTTTCTAATAATATATATTGATTAAAGATGGTTCATTCATTAACAGCTGTTGCTAACAGTTTTGTTATCAGCATTATTAAAATATATTTTCCTTCATTTAGCATAAGCATCCACTTTTGAGAAATTTAAATAGAGATTTATCCATTCTATCTTTGCGAAAGTCTAAAAAAGTTACCTCCCTTGAACATAGATACACATTATTGGGGCTGAATTTTGACGGCGATATTTTTTGATAATTTCAACAGTGATAATGAGAATATACACTAGCAAACCATAAACAATGCTTCATGTTTATATTAAGGATGTGGCTAGGATTGATTGATTGATTGAAAATCAATGTCAACTGTTTTTTGCAGGATGTATATAATTGTGACATAGTACTGCTGATATAAGATAATGATCAATATATAATCAGATAACACTAGATGTCTATTGAGGGAGGGGTGTTTTGAAACTCAAGCAAGAATCAACAATATACAATATGTATTTTCCACTTTCGCTACAGTAGCCAACTAAAAGATCCATAAAACCGGTAGTCATATGTTTTCTTTCATGTCAGTAGAAGGCCCCTAGTTAGGCTGTATACCAACAACAAACACCCTGTTCATTTCAGTATATTCAGCACATATGTCAACTTAAGTTTTTGCACACAAAAATTTCGCTGTTGAGGACATTTGTCCTTTGATTATTGTATATGTGTGTTTGTGTGTGTTATGCCAGGGACACAAGGGTCACTCTACATAGAGATTATTCTATGCCTTTAAGATTGATTGATATTCAAAATAAGAAAAATTGGATGTAATAATTATGAGGGTTGAGAGCAAAAGCTTTTATCTTCTTCATACTTCTATCTCCAGGTAAATTGGAATAATTAAACAAAAATCCTTGAAATATTTATGTGATCTGACATTATGTATGAACAATTCATGAGCGATTAAACAAACCATGACAAAACTAGTCTTGTGGATTGTTATAAAGAAAAAGTAGGTGAACATTCATTTTATGCAAAAGTTATTAATTAATGTTGCATACTCCTAATGCAAAGACAACTGCTCTAACTCACAAAAGAGCACATTTGAAAGACCTGTAGGTGAGGTCAGACAGAAAGTTTGTAGGCAGAGTTTAGGTATTTTTCTTTACTATGTCTCCTGTTTCAGAGGGACGATCCTTTCTACTGGTCACTGGCTCCATCACAGTATTAGGAAGTGGGGTGATATCTCAGCATGCTTCGCTCAGTAACCATAGCAACCCAGGGTAAAACTTTAATCATCAGATTTACAATCAGTAAACACAATAGAAACAGCTATTCAAGTTAGAATGACATATTTGACAATTCATTCAGATGCACTCTTTAAGTCATGAAAAATTTACTATTGAACAATTTTTTTTTAGCTCGACTATTCCTCAACTATTCGAAGAATATGGAGAGCTTTTACAGTCACCCTTGCGTCTGCGTCAGCATTGGTGTTGCCACTTGGTTAAGGGGTTGCATGAAAGGCCTTTTCTCAGAAACCATATATGCTATTGCCCTGAGACTTCACACACTTATCTAAGGTCATAACATGACCATGTCAAACAAGTTCCATAACTCTTGATTGGATTTGGGCTGAATCATGCCCCATTTTTGGACTTAGAAAGTTTGGTTAAAGTTTTGAATGCAAGGCCTTTTCAAAGAGTCCCTAGCAAAGAGTCCAGATCCTGATCAGCAGACTCATATAGGCCAGGATTTACATTGTTCATCAAATGAAACTTCCCTTAATGCATATAGATGGACTGCAATTGCACCAAAGATAGCAGGGTAAGTACTTTAACCTTTATTTCATGGATACAACTTCTGTGTGCTACCAGTGTAGATACAGACTGCACAGATGTCTTGATCTGCACTGGTCCCACATGACCCAAAGTTGTATCTGTGGAGTATAGAGTTGAAGTTTATAAAATTTCTGCTCCATCTGAAGTTAAGCAGAGTTTCATATCCATCTATTAGACATGAGCTTCGATCCCAGGTTAACATTGTCTACACCTCTAAACTCATATATTGTGTCAACTTTATCAAATATTTCTTTTTCAGGAATTTTTCCCTGGCTGGTCACATGATATCTGTCAACATTAGACCATACATAAGAACCATGTTCTCTACACCATTGCAGCTGGATGTGTTCACCTCAACAGTAAAACTATAAACCATTTTAACATATTGAAAACTTGAACACATGTCAGTCAGGAATACTGTACATACATTTTGTAGACTGAAATTACTTGACATATATCATGCTATGCTATCTGTTTTGTTAAGTTTCTGCTTACTGTGAAGAGTAAGATTAATTAACACATATGTTGCCTAACCAAATGACAGTTTCATCTTAAAACATTGAACTATTTGGTACCTATCATCCATATACTCATAATGTTAATAACCAGTTATATAACAAACAAGGAAGTTTCCAATTTGTCTAAACATATCACACTACTATATTACTTCAGCTGTTCACATTCTGCTGTAGATGAAATTCTTCCAAACTATAGTGTTACAAAACAAAATGCGGATGGATTCCAGCCCAGAAAAGGGTCTGTGCAATTAAAAAAACAAAATGAAAGCTTTGTTTTCACCATAAACATTTGGTATACAACAGTGTATGATCTCTTGGAATGAGTCGAATAGGCCGACATTGGTATAGAAATAACATATATGTTTCAGCTTTTCATTTCAGGGGGTATTCAAATGTTTTCATGGAAGATTAGAATTATTTTAATACTACAATAAATTACTCATCGGAGGAAATTCATTGCATTTCAAGATGATGATATTCTCCTGATTTCCTTCAAGCTACCTACTGCATATATTTTTAGGAAAAGCAAATAAAAATTATACAAGTACCACTTCAAAGAACTTTATGCATTTTTTCATGCTGGCTCATCTTGCCATATGTAGCTATAGTTCTCCAGCAATTTTATGCTTATTTCTGTGTCATCCTTTCGGAGAAAGTGTGATACATAGAGATTGCTTTTTATGTCCGTAGGTCTGTCTGTCACAGAAACTTAACTATTCTATAACTTTTGCCATTTATGAACAATTCTTCTTCCAGTTTTCTAATTGTATTGTTTATGACATCAGGGTCATGATGCCACCAAATTCTGTAGGTCAAGGTCATATTTGACAGAGTTATGTCCCTTTTTTCACTTAGAGTTTTGGATTTTTTGACAAAGTGCAAGAGGGCAACAACATTTTCTAATGAACACTTGTCTTGTTATTTTCCCTAAAAAAATTTATGGAGCATTTAGTCAGTTATGTCCAGCTAGTAGTTCTACATGTAGTTTTTGTAGAAATATTGCTTTGAGGAGTATTTTTGGATAAAAAAAAATTGTTATGAATTTATACTGCCTGGTACTGGTATAAGGAACTTGGAATAATGATAACAGACAATGAGAAGATGTGCAGTATATACAAGAAAATAAATTCCATAAAAATGAGAAGTGTGTAAAAAATTTGATAATAGCATGTACAAATAGATAAGGGCCGTAAAAAATGTTAGTTGAAATTGTGGCCTGACCCCATGTCACTATAAATAGATGAAATCAAATTTGTACAAGCTAAACAAAATAGTTAATTCAAAATTTCACTTTCTCTATGTTTATTAGTTATCTACCGATAATGTGGACAGGGTTTGTGTGTTTCTGGAAACAGATCCAATCAGGTAAGAAGTTCTTTTTGATGTGTTTCATTAATCTTTGAGCAAACTAACACATGTGTTAAACCAGAAGGGAGATTTTAAATACTTACTTAATTGTCACTACATTTTAAAACTATATCACTTTTTCTTTGGTTACAATCACAAATGTTATGTAAAACCTTTCATTCACTTGCAATAATCACAAGTTTTACTGGGTGCCTCTGTGGCCGAGTGTTTATGGTCATTTACTTGCAATCTTTCAACCCCTCACCACAGTGGGTCCCAATGAAGGTCTTGGCACATCAGAGTTTTCAAATGAGGAAGCCTTCAAGCTGCCTTGCTATAGATTGGTGGTGCTACCCGGGTGCACTCTGTACTTGAAATAGTGTGCAGAGGTCCCCCAGGGTCTTCCTCCACCTGTAATGAGCTGGATATTGCAATATGAATGAAATACTGTTAAAGCGAATTAAATTCTTAATAAACAGAACAAAAAAATGATTTTTATTCTAGATTCTTGGTAAGATCCCAGATTTTACATTTAGAAAATCACTTTTTTCCTATGTAAGTGCTCCATTTTTCTTGTGCAATAAGTGCTTTTTCACAATACAAGATCACTTGCTTCCTTGTTTTAAATATTTCAGGAGTAGACAACAGTGGGCAGGTACTGGCTGTACTATGGTGGAACACAATGTCAGCCATGTCAGATGTCAATGTAACCACCTGACCAACTTTGCTGTCCTCATGCAAGTCAGAGAGTTCCAGGTAAGGTTACATAATTAAAAAAATTCCAAGGTCTTCAAAGATATAGTGGCCCCAATTTTACGAGCTGGAGGCATTTTCTTATCTTGATTGGTACATCTGTCGTTGTTTAATCATTAAAACAAGCATAGTCCAATATAATTTTGTCATCTATAACTTAAGAATAGTTTAACCAAAACTTAGACTAATAGAGTGGTTAGCCATGATCTGAAGATGATCTCTATACTTCTTGGGTCAAATTTCAAGGTCACAGCGACATTGATAGATAAAACCATGTCTGATTAATAACTGGTGATTAGGTTCCATTTACTCAGTGGGGAGGTTCCAGTAAAAGCCTTGACCAATAGATAAACCTACTTTTTGGGGGAAAGCAGATCAAAATTGTCTCTCAGTAGGGAATACATGGTTTATTTTCATTTGAGCACAAGACAATTTACGCATATGTATGTAAAGTAATACAACATTCATAGTGTGGCAGACACTTACAAATTATGCTTAATACATGCTGCTAGTAGTGCAAAACTTATATCTCTTGTTTGTATGTTATTTGTGTACAAGCAAAATAGAATAGCAGTATAAGCAGTATAAACATGGCACATTTCTTGCAGCCTACCTGTTTCAGTATGTATTTTTGGCTAATTAGCAGAGTCAGAAAAAACAGAATTAAGACCTGTACTCTTCAAACTTCAGACCTAAGAACTCTTTCAATTATTTCTGATAACCTTTCATCTATGGACAACATTCCACCAATCACTATCTAAGACAATTGTAGGTAGAACTAAAACAGCCAACAAAAACACATATAATATGAGTCTACATTGTTTTCCATTCTGATCACTCTATTTGTATTACATCCTTCTCCATGATTATGTACTGACCGTAATTTGAAGATCTTAGACTCCAAGACAGATGCTAAACATGCATACAAGTGTAATACATTTAATTAATGTCCTGAAGATGGAGAATATAAACAACTTAATTAGTCTTTATGGCATGTTTTTCTGATGGCTGTTGATTATATTTCAGTTGTCCCAGGTACATGTCACATCCCTGAATGTCCTCACTGTGATTGGTTGTTGTATATTTCAGTTATCCCAGGTACATGTCACATCCCTGGATGTCCTCACCGTGATTGGTTGTTGTATATTTCAGTTATCCCAGGTACATGTCACATCCCTAGATGTCCTCACTGTGATTGGTTATTGTATATTTCAGTTATCCCAGGTACATGTCACATCCCTAGATGTCCTCACTGTGATTGGTTGTTGTATATTTCAGTTATCCCAGGTACATGTCACATCCCTGGATGTCCTCACCATGATTGGTTGTTGTATATTTCAGTTATCCCAGGTACATGTCACATCCCTAGATGTCCTCACTGTGATTGGTTATTGTATATTTCAGTAGTCCCAGGTACATGTCACATCCCTGGATGTCCTCACTGTGATTGGTTGTTGTATATTTCAGTTGTCCCAGGTACATGTCACATTCCTGGATGTCCTCACTGTGATTGGTTATTGTATATTTCAGTTGTCCCAGGTACATGTCACATCCCTGGATGTCCTCACTGTGATTGGTTGTTGTATATTTCAGTTGTCCCAGGTACATGTCACATCCCTGGATGTCCTCACCGTGATTGGTTGTTGTATTTCTATTGCCTCGCTGTCCACCACTATCCTGACACTGTTGTGGCTCAGGTATGATATAACACAATTTATACTCTAAACCTGCTCACTACATTTTATTACTCCCTCACTTTATTCAGATACCTTTTATGTGATCTGGCCAAGTGGATGTTAAATGGTAATCATTCTCAATTTTCAAATCTCTAACCAATTTTGGAGCTTAATATATGATTTTCCAACAAACCCGAATGCTTTATGAAATTTTTCACATACTTGGATATTTTTTCTTAAAACAATTAAATCACATTCTACGATACAGAGGTTTAATATCTTGAGCATTGAGCATGTAAATAGTATTACATGCAAAAGCCCAGAATGCCTAGTAAAAATAACCAGATTGCTTCTGCAGGAACATGGGTATCTAATGAGTAATAAAACTTCTGTCAGACTGGCTTAAAGCCTTACATCTAGTGTACCATTAGTTCAGATATTTACACAATATGACAAGAGTTTATTTATTTACTATTGTAGATTACAGTCAGACAGGTCCATGGTCCTGATTCACCTGTCCTACGCCATAGTTCTGGCATTTACACACTATGACAAGAGTTTGTTTCTATTACATTCAGACAGGTACATGCTCCTGGTTCACCTGTCTGTGGCCATAGTTCTGACATTTATACAATATGACAATAGTTTTATTGTTTACTATTGTAGACTTCAGTCAGACAGGTACATACCTTTTATTCACCTGTCTGTGGCCATAGTTCTGATATTTACACAATATGACAAGTGTGTTTTTATCAACTATTGTAGACTTCAGTCAGACAGATATATGCTGCTGATACACCTGTCTGTGGCCATAGTTCTGATATTTACACAATATGACAAGTGTGTTTTTATCAACTGTTGTAGACTTCAGTCAGACAGATATATGCTGCTGATACACCTGTCTGTGGCCATAGTTCTGGCACAAGTGGTCTTCCTTACAGGGATAGATGCTGTAGAATCCCAGGTGTGTGACTTGATTTATTTCAGTTCTAAGTATATCTTTGTTTATTAGAATTTTAATGTCGCTATAACAGTATTTCAGACATATCATGTTGTCCAGCTCATTACAGGTGGAGGAAGACCCCTAGGGATCCCTGTTCACAATTTCAGGCACAGAGTGCACCCGGGTAGAACCATTGACTTACTGCAGGCCAGCTGGAAGGCTTCCTCACTTGAAAAATCTGAAGTGCCCAGACCAGGATTTGATCCCACAGCAGTGAGGGGGATGAAAAATTGCAAGTCAATCTAAGTGTACCTATCTTTAATTATTGTTTGAAGTGTACAAAATTGAAAATAAGAGTGTTTCTATTCAAATTACATATCCTTGAGATGAGGTCAATTATATTTGTACTTACTAGTTAGCTCTTTTCATGTGTAGTTTTTATTATGGTCTCTCCCTTCTGTCAGCAAATTATTGACTGAATATTATCATACAGTCCTATAAACATGCCCGAGAAATCGCTCAATTTGAGCACTCTGCCTTATTTATGGTATTGGTCCGATATAACGATTCGCCGGCATATGTGTATGACTGCATACTTCAGTAGTGATGTTTGAAAGAATATCTTTGACTTAAGTTACAGATATGCTTAGAAAACACAGAACAAAAGGTGTCATTTTTACTTGTACCACATTGTTTTAAAGGTTCTTTAAATTGTAATCATGCTAAAAAAGTAATCTGCTGAGATTTGAACATGTACATTTACCACTGTAATAAATCAACATCCATCTGTGGTTAAAGTTAATTGTACAAGAATCTTCATATTAATGCTGTTACTATCTACAATTACAATAATAAAAATAATCCTGACAGTTGATGCAGAATTCTTAATTTGTTATGCGTTTGCCTAGACAGGGCCCCAATTAATATGGGACTTCCCATTAAGTTGTCTGCATGCAGTCTTGTTTTATTGTCTCCCATTCTTGTTTGTACAAAATAAATCTACCTATGGAAACTAAATGACACTTGAAATTGATGAAACGGGCCTATTAGAAAAATTGAAAAATCATAGGAACCGTAACTCCAAGTTGAACTGTTACAGAATTATTTCCCTTCTTCTAACTGGCTAATGCTAATCTCTTTATAATTAAATTATTTGAATTATCCTATCTTTTCATGTAACCTTACCTATGAGTTAACCTATACAATGTCACTTGGAGGCCTTTCTGCTTCACTACCTGTACATTTGGTTTGTACTAAATTTTCTGCGTAGATTTTTGGGAAAGGTCTTTTGCATTTATTGAAGTTATGATGTTTTCTGAGTAGAAGCAGTACAAATCAATGCAGATAAAGTGTTTAGCTAATGCAAGGTAATCCCAATAGAATCTTACCAGCAGCCCTTCAGACACAAGTTCAATGCTCTGCCTACTACACTACCTCAACTGTCATCTAAGTTTGCTTGTATGCTCACTCACACTTATATATTTTCAGACTTTATGCCGGTTTGTGGCCATCCTCCTCCACTACCTGTACTTGTGTGTGTTCACATTGATGTTGGCTGAGGGTCTGCACTTGTACCAGAAATTGTACCGTGCTTTCAGCACAGACACCAGTCTTACAATGTTTCTGCTGCTTGGATGGGGTTTGTAACTAAACAGTTATTCATACTTTAATCCCATCAGAGTGGAGCAACTTATAGTTTTTTGTGATTTTTCATTTCACTGAAATACCACTTAACTAGATTTCTCATTATCTGACCTGTTATGCTAATCATATTTGCTATTTTCGCTGCTAATGGTGTAACTGTAATTTGGCAAGTTTTAATCTGATCTATATACTTTCTAAAATTAAACTTGATCATTCAAACTTCATACCTGCACCTTAACTGATTTCTACCTAGATACAACTGTAATTGTGGTAGCAACAGATAAATTAGTGTACTCTTGGGATTTTGTTGTGTATTTTTGAGACTCTTTCAAGAATACTTCACTAACGTCTAGGTGGTCAGTAAACCATTTAAATAAGCTCTTGGTAAAAAGCCATAATAAAATAATAATATATATATATATCAAATAGATATTAAAAATTATTAACCAGTTATTACCAGTATCTATACAACAACCTGACAGTTTTCTGACTTGAAACAATAGTAGGAGATATCATACTATCATACTGACAGATAAATATATCATGGAGACTGTAACAGAACTGGGATTTGAACCTGCAACCCCTAGAAAGAAAATCTAACTTTGTTATCCTTACACCAACACCCTCTGAGTACTAGACCGCTAGGCCCATAGTAATTTAGCATACAGTAATTTAACTCATACAGGTACCTATAAGACTTGCAGTCCACTAGGCCCCCGAAGAGTTCCTGAAAGCGAAATGCCCAAAATCGGTATGTTTCAGTCTGCCTTCTGGATGTTCTGGAACCCTTCCATGTCCTTCCTTAGCACTTCTGGAAACCTTATCTGTACTTTGGGGCAAATTAGGGATCGAAATTACTTTGGCATCCAAATTTTTAAATATTTTAAAACAAACGGCAACTATTCAGGATGTTAAGGAACCCATCGCCATTTACATGGCATCTTTGGAAAGTCTTCTGCATGGCTTCGTAAACTTTTAGCTATCCTGAGCATCCCCTGAAGGATGCTGAATAAATGCCAAAAGCTCCCCTATGACGGCGAGTGCAAGAGTTCTGTTTTGCGCATACATGCAGAAGCTATGCGGATCATGTAATAAACAATGCTAAATCATGGTGGAAGACACCCATTGTCAGAAGAAGAGATGCCAAGCAGGAACCGTATTTCTCGAACTATTAAAGAGCCATAGCAGAAGCGATGATGTGAGTTTTCGAATTGACAACACCAACATTTTTATTATGATTTGAACAGTATATAGTCATGGTGCGAAACAAGGGAAAGAGATTGGTAGTGAAATATACCATTCAGCCAGCCCCTGTACACTCAAGTGCAGCTGAAGGCTAAAACCCCTATCTGCCAGCCCAGTATGAGAAGTAAACTACGAAAACTGTCGTCTGTGAACCAGGGGCAGATCCACCATAGATTACATCTTTTTCTTCTCTGTCTCTAATACAATGCCATGTTATCCATTCAGTTTAGATTTAAAACTGTAGAGCAAGGAGAAGGCCTCAAAAAGCGATGGTATCCCACTAGCAACTGATAACGAAATAGTAGTTTGGCATCGTTTATATACCCCGACTTTCAAATCTGCAACATTTCAGCATTCTATTGCAAAAATTCTACAACTCTTCAGCATGTTCTGCAATATTACTGCAACCTTTCTGCACGATCAGGACATATCCAAGAGACAATTCCGGAAATGTCAGCATTGTTCCGTGTTGTATTCGGCAACTTTGGATAGGTTTTGGCATTTATACCGCAACCTTTCATATGCCACTCCATGAATATTTCCGAACAAGCCCGATGGAGAAGCTCAGCCAATTTTTTTTATAAATGTTCCCAAAACTAGCAATTCTTTAAAGTCAACCCTTCAGCAGACCATTAGTGCTGTAGCGGACAGCAGGCTTAATGTAGATACAACTATAGTTGCACTGACCCATCAACTGTCATTGTAGGTTCACCATTCCTACTGGTGTCCATCTCACTACTGACCAACACTGAGGGATATGGGACAAACAAACAGTAAGCAATCAACATTTAAACACATGCTTTCTTTACATTCTGTTAATGCTGACTTCATATTACTGTTGCTCTTTGGTGTTTTCTGTCTATTCTCAGACAGGTAAAACTTGAATACACTAATTGTGTGTGTGGGATTACCACAGAGTCAACCTCACCCAGGTGATGCCATGTCAGGTTTCCACAAACTTTACCTAGCTCCCTGGCATTGTATACTGGTTTTATGTGCTGTCGTTTGACACTAAAATATTGAATAATATTTATACAAATACAAATGAAACAAGTCATAATGGATTTGAAGCACTGATTGTTGACAGCATCAAAATCAGGGCCAAGTCATTTGAAGTCCTATTAACGAAACAGAATGATAACAAAAATTCAAAGATCTCGAAAATCAGCCAAATGTTAAAACTGTAGTCCCAGACATTCAAAACCAAATATAAATAAATAATGTAGATGCTTGTTTTATTGTAGGGGTTCAACTTACTCAACCAATAGAGAAATATCTTCCAGATTATGAAAAAGTTTCTAGCTTGCAGCCATCAAAATAATACAATCTATTAAGTGTTTGTTGTCTGAAAGATTTATTTCTATCATCAAATTTTTGCTGCCATCACATGATTTTTACATATTATTATACAGTTGATTGTTAATTTTCTCTGTGCCTATGTTAACAATAACCTAACAACAATTTACAGTTTGCAAATTCCTCTCTAGTGGCAATAAGCAAAACATAAAAGTTCAGCTATGAAAAGACAATTCTCATTAACTGAATAACTAAACTAGCATAAAAATTTAACCCGACATAGTAAGAAATACAATTCCAAAATTTTTTTTAAAGGATAAGCCAGAATACTTGTTAACCCTATCAAAGCCATCAGCAAAATCTGTAATTTTTACTAGTTACAATTCCATGTAAGATGCTTTAAGAAGTTAAAGTTAAAAAAAGACAAAATACTTTTGATATAAAGAATGACTAGGATGTGAATTTGATCACTGGGTCTCTTAAAATAAGAATCTGTGCTGTACTTATAGATGAATTACTGGTAATTCTACAAAGCAAAAGGAATGTTCAATAAAGCTGTTGCTGAAGGAATTTGATTTGCCTCATTTCAGTTGCTGGCTATCTACAGAGGGTGCAATTTGGGCTTTTGTTGGACCTGCACTGACCATTATTTCTGTAAGTTTTAAGTACAGAATATTGGTGGAGGACTGCTATAGAAAGTGTTGACATTTGACTTGATACTGCCATGATTATTGCTCCCTATTGTCTAAGTGTATGGCCTTCATTTACAGATCAATATGGCTATCCTCATCATGATTTTGAGAACCTTCGTTAGCATTAAAATTAATGCAAAGAAGACAGATTCTGAGAAATTCAAGTAAGTTAGCTAAATATTCATAACTTCATATACATTCAGTTGTATAATCATGAGTTTCAGACAGAGGCCTATTCAACATTGTATTATTGCTGTTGTTTTAATGAGTTTGAAGTCACACCGACATAGTTCAGGGTTTTGGCAACTTTTTCTAGCTTTTTATGGCGGAGGAAGACCCCAGACATTTCTGGGTAGAATCTCTGACCTATTGCTCGCTATCTGGCCCCAATTTTAACAAGTGTAGGCACAGATTATCCTGTACATACATCTCAAGTCAATTTTATTGGTAATCGGCATCATACATGTGCCATCGGCCATTTATTACAATCTATTATCAGAGTGGAATATGGCCATCAATATCTGATCAGGGTCTACTTTTAATTCTGAAAAATTGTTACTTAAATGATCAGTGTAGCGCTGATATAATTGGCTGACATACCAATGGATCACACCTCCATGGCTATTTATTATAGCCACTATATAGAACAGCTCACGTATATCAAGATATGATAAATCATCAATGGACAAGTGTCAAGGTTACCATACTATTGCTTTGTTGCTATAGATACATCACTATTTTATATTGTGGTGATGAAAAGTTCCATCATAATATTTCAGCATTTAATCAAAGTGTACTATCAAGCTACCAGATATGTTTCAGGGTTAGTGTTTATTAAAGTTACCATAGTATTTCTTCCATTGCCATAGATACATGACCTTATGGCAGAGTACCAAGTAATTCCCCAATGACATTTCAGTACTCTTTCCAAGTTGAAGTGTATTTGATGTGTAATATACTGATTCAGGGCAAGTGTAAAGGCCACAGTAGTTTTACTTCCGTTGCTAGGGATCACATGGATGTTTGGTGTGGTGG
>JAULCC010148684.1:0-13498 GCA_032358795.1 Nuttallia obscurata
CCGGGCAATAAAAGAAGTCCATGAAGTGACGCCACAGTCATCTAGGCAGAGCCCACGTCGGAGTATGCAAATTACGTCATATCCAATTACTGGCAAATTAAAACAAAAATAATAGCATTTAAATAGCTGAATGTTCCATCCTTATTTAGACGAGCCTATACAAGGTTTAGCAAAGAGAATTAGGAGACTTTACCATTTTTTCATTCATTTATTCATTGGCAATTTATAATCTATATGACAACGGTGGGAAACCGTGTAGGTGCGTGTCTAATTTCCTTTCAAAATATAAAAAATAAAGAAAATATCAGTGTTTACAAAACTAATATTTTACATCTCTTTAATGTTGTCGATATTCTGTCGGTGAAAACTAGAAAGTACCTTCCAAGTTAAGTAATTAAGTAATTGATCGACTTTCAGCTAAATTAAAGTTATTTTATTTGTAATGTTTTGTTCAAAGGTATGTCATGGCAAATCTATGACGGATGGCTCTGCTCACAACTGATCAAAATGTTGAAGGTCGTGCTATGTCGTCGAAATATCCAGTAAGGGTTTGTCATTGTTCGGAGAAAGAGAAATATACGGACCAATTTCATCATGCATGGTTGAACATGTTAAGGATTATTGAAAGCTGGCCCTTTTTGTATTTTCTTTTCTTTCATAAAACGATTTCGGCGTCTTTTACTAAAATCGATCTATGTACAGCCAACTTCATGTTAAGTTATGTGAGGGGAAGTAACCTCTTCCAGGAGTTTGGTCCTATATAACAGTAAACACACACTTACTTCCCTTTACAATGAGTGAGGTAATTTCATAATGCTTGATTACTATAAATAGTTTGCTGGTCTTAAAAATAGAATGACGTACTGCACTGGCAGCAAGATGAAACAAGAAATTTACAGACATGCGCATAAGAACAGCGGAGCAGTATATATAGACAAGTAAGCCATGCATATCCGTATCAAATGCAATCGACTGCTAGTGTATCAACTACGAGAAACTGAAAGCAGACTAGACAGAACTCGCAATTAGTATATTGTAAGTATATATATGTTGACTGCCGTTATAGTCTGATTTTATTTCTAAAGAGAAATACTTATAAAGCAGGTTTATTTCAAATGCAACATGCAGAGAAAATCATATATTTGGTGAATTTGATTTATATTATGTTGTGAGACACATTACACATTTATATTGAGTAATTACCTTAATTATTTACAAAAAGTGTCTGCTTCTTGTGAGTTACTCTTAGTTACTCTACTTTTAACTATTTTGAAACTTCTGCTCTTTGTAATTTCTGCGATTCGTCATTTTAGATCAAACTAACATTAATTATTACTACATTTAAATACACGTCAACCGTCAATATTTTGTTATAAGAAGGTAATACTCAATTTATTCTTTTCAAGCTGTGTATATTCAGAAATTCCAATTAACAGCATATATTTAACTTTGCAGGTGAAAGTTCTACAACAATATGGCGCTACCAAATGGTCCTATGGAGATAGTTTTCTCATTCGATACAACCGTTAGTATGACCCGCTGTTTAGATGAGGTCCGCGGCAGAGTCTCAGACATGGTTCAGAGGCTGCAGGCCGATATCCCCGGTATACGGATCGCCATCTTTGTCCATGGAGACTACTGTGATAATGTTAACTACGTCACGAAATTTGTAGATTTCACTGACGACGCTGCAAATCTTTGTGATTTTGTTAAAAACGTCAGTAGCTCCATCGGTGGCGATGCCGATGAGTGTTATGAGCTGGCTCTCTACGAGATAAGGACGAAGTTGTCATGGAAACCAGGCACTCAGCGTGCACTGGTTATGATCGGTGATGCCAACCCACATGAACCCAGCTATCCAGATAATAAATTAAAACTCGACTGGAGAAAGGAAGTAGAGGGTCTTCGAGATATGGGAGTTCGTATCTATGGCGTAGAGTGCTTTGATCGAGGGGCTCGGGATTTCTACAAACATATATCCGAAGCATCAGGAGGACACCACCTGAAACTGAACGACTTCAAACAAATATTTGACTTCTTGATGACTGTTTGCTACAGCGAGAAAGGTCCGGAGCTGTTGAATATGTATGAGAAGGAGGTGCGAGCAAGACAGGGTCCAATCCATACAGACCTGAACAAACTATTCCATAACCTTCAAGGCAAGGCGACATCAGGAACCAATGCAGTTGCTGTTTCCAAGGCGACGACAGCAATTGTGAAACCTGTGCCATCCAAACGAGAAGTTGTACCATTTAAGAAAAGATTGGACATGTATAAAAAGCCACAAAGAAAAGGGAAAATGTCAACTCTTAGAGGAAGTTTTTCTGCATACAAATTAGAAAATCTCCCTAAACTTCGACGTGAGGAAGTACCGGAGAAAACTTTCCTGCTGAACAACATGGCGTGGACAAAATGGCAGCTAGCAATTTCACCATCTGTAAGGAATGACTGTACGGTCAATCGACCCGGAAGCAATTCTGGATACCGGAAGAAGCAGGTTTTCCCTGGAAATGCCAGTCCAGCTCTCTATGAGATTTCCGTTCAACCAGTGCACCGATGTCGTAAATATGTTGTATACAGTAAAGTATGCCAACATGGACTGGGTAATGGGTTGAACTGGGAGAGAAAATTACTTGGAAAAAAAGACATTAGGAAGGAAATAGACTCAGTTGTGCAGAGGGGCTGTAGCATTTATGTGCGGAGAATGATACTGAAGGACACGAAAACAACAGACAAAACAAAGCAATCTTTGAAACTGTATGACTACGCTTGGTCTGTGATTAGATCTCAGCGAGAATCCCATAGACACGTGAAAAAGGTCAACGTAACCATTTCCGAGGAACAAATGGAAATGTAACTTTTAGTGTGTAAGCTGACACGGTGACGATAAAAGGGCTATGTGCAAAAACTTATAAAAAAAAAACATTTGAGAATTTGTTATTCTATTGAACGTGAATCTCAACTTTAAAATGGATTGGCAACTTTTATGTTGTTGCTAATTCATATACACATAAGATTGTCAACACATATATATATATATTATGTGTTTTCCTAAGAATGATTAAATACGACAATATAGTAAGGGTATATACACTTATTATAAATACTCCGTGGCCATAGATGTTAAGACGCATGTTTGTATTTACTATTACAACTTCTTGCCTTTTAACATATTGTAACATATTAATTATATAAAGTGTCAATCATTGTTTCATGTTCATGTGTGTGTAGTTTAAGGTTTTATCTGGTAATCTTTTTATGTTTTCCATTTAAGATAACTTGGCAAACAGTATTACTTTATTGCGTGTATTTGAGATGCTGTTGACAAGGAATGTTTATATCTTTACCAGAACTGAGGTTGTGGTAAAGCCATGCTCGTTATATCTTGTGCCAGTGTAGATATTATATATTATACAGTATTTGTTGACACACGTGTATATATATTTTGTACAGTCTTTATTGGTACATTCTTAAAATTATATGTTAAAAATAAAAACGTAAAATCGAATTTTCATTTGTTTTACTTTAACGAATCACTATCTCATATACATGAGCTGTATTATGAAAAAGGCTAAGTTTAGAAATAAAAATGTCGGTTTTCTATCATCTGAACATCTGAAAATATAGAAACCAGCATATATTACGTATGTAACAAACCATTTTCCATACTTGAAATAGCATCACTGAGACAAATTTCAGGCTACTGACGTCTATTATCTTATCTCTCCGTTTCCCCCATTTCCTTCTTTTTCCATCTCTCTCTCTCTCTTTCTCTCATTTGACAGCATGGTTAATTGGTTTATAACATACACTCAATTGTCACCTCGTGTCAGATATAATACTTAAGGTAAATACGATATAAATATTGTGGAGAGAAATTTAGAGAATGTTTTTTACTTGACTGAATAAACTATAAATTTACATTCGTGTTGACAGAAGAAAAGTACTCAGCAAAGCCTAATACCTGATCTCTCTCTCTCTCTCTCTCTCTCTCTCTCTCTCTCTTAATATACATCTATCTTTCTCTCTTCCCCTTCTACTATATCTACCTCCCTTTTAACTTTATCTTTTCCCTTCACTATGTCGGCTCTCTCTCTCTCTCTCTCATTCTCTCTCTCTCTCTTGATTGGTGTGTAAAACACAGTAGTTAATATATTCAATGCTGAATTTACAATGTGAAATCTTCCATCTCTCTAAAGATCAGTCCGTGTATTAAAGAGAATTTTCAAATGACAAACAGTGCAGAGTAAAAATGCCCAACAAGAAACTTTTTGAGAAGGGTCTAGATTTTGTGCAAACCACAGGCTACCTGTTTTAAGCATTTAAAATAAAATGGTTGATTACCACTCTGCAGATTCATGTTTTAATCTGCATTAAAATCACAGAAATCGATAAAACTACAGCATTCGCCTATTAAATATCACATTCCAGGTAAAAATCATATAAATATACTCGAAAACGAAATTGTAAGGCAAGAACGTGACTAGGGATATTTTACCAACTTACAACATGAGTTGAACACAGGTTTTAACCCTTTCACTGACTTACCCGAGTTTTAAGTCATATGCAAACAGTTTAGATCCGGATGAGACGCCGAGTAACTTCGTTTTTTTAATGTTCGTGTTTTACCAAAACTTTGGTGAATTTGTGAAGTTAAAAAATTGAGGCAGATGAAGGGGTCAAACTGAATGGTGTTCATGTATTTTGACACCAAATATTAGGGTTACAGAGTGACCTCAAGAGACGGGCTGGTTAACTAGGTCTGTGGTTCGACTGTAAAAATAAATGTAACATATTTACATAGCACTTTTATCATAAAGAACATATAAATACATTCAAAAGTGCTTGTTTAAATTATTTTCCATTAGCAATGACGAACTCCAAACGGTGTCCTGAATAACGTCATCCAATAAATTCGTCTGTATCAAGTCCTAGAATGTGGTTTTATACAATTAGTTCAATCTTGAACATATATTTTTTTATAAATCGACAAATAGAATTAAAAAATGAGCAAATGCGATGTTTAATGTTTTGAGCTATATCTTGAAGGAGATAAAAAAAAAAAAAACACTTTCGTCAATTTCAAGATTAAACATAGACGTCTGCAACTTGCGATTGACAGCTTTAAACTAGCATTCGTATCCATGACAACGCAACACACTGTAAGATGCGTAAATTCTCGGGGGAAAATTACAGTGGGTACTCAAATAGTTAAAAAGGACCAAATGGAGTAAAGTGATTTTAAATTGCATTCAACTCCCGCGAACTCGAACTGAGTTATTATAACTTTAATTTGTTTATAGGTACGTGTTACAGAATTTTCAGATATAGAACTGAAACTGTTGGTATGCATGAGTTTGAAATTTCCATATTTTGGTTCATAGATATTTTACTTCAGTTTAGACATTTTTAAATGAATAACTTAATTTATAAGTTCATGCATGCGAATACTTTAAACGCATCTAAGTTTTTCACTTTTGCAGATACAAGAATTAATATTTATTTTAAGTCGGATAAACAAAACAGCACTATGCAGCTTCTAGGATTATTTTTTGACAAACAATAGTGTATACAACTCAAACCTTTAACGTATATTTGTAAAAGCAGCTGTCAAGAGCACAAATATATGGATTAAAACAGTCTTTAAAGATACATATTTTCACGGATTTATATATATTCTTGTATGATTCCGTGATAGTTTCTGTTGTTGTTAGAACATGAAAAATCTTCTGCAATTTATATAAAACAAATTACATTTATTTTTCAACAGGTAAGGCTATTAAATATATCAACCATATTTAGATGCATTGATTGACACATATACAGTATGACACATCAAGGAAGTAATCTGCAACTTACATGTAACCGTGATTATACTGTCATTATGAATCATACATCTGATATACATGAGCACATAAAAAAATAATTAAATAGTTGTTTTAAACATATATAATAATAAATAAAACAAAAAAATAATATAAAACAAAAAAAAACATTTATTTTTGAAAGTGCAACAGAAAAGGCTATTTTATATCAGTAGGCCTATCCTAGATTTGTAAACTGTTAAAAACCAAAGTCTATGATACACACACGTACTATTTAATGCAAAATTGGCAATTTTATAAAAAGCATGCGTGCGTCAAACTATATATATAGCTATTACAGAACTTGGCAGTATTATTGTTTCAGTTAAGAAATCCATGTCACCATTTCATCACAGCAGGTGCGATTCGTTACACTTTATGACCCGAAAGCGGTCTAATTACCGGAATGTAAATTTACTCTAACACCGCTTGTAGAGGACACCGTCATAAGAAGCAAGACGAAGATGTTTACAAAAATAACATTGATCGGACAACTGTGTCAAACGTGTTCATAGGTGCGTATGATTTTTTAAAATGCTATATTATTTATCATAATCAATCTTCAATAAAATCTGATGCTGCTCAAAACCGAAACATAAGGACGTAACTTTCTTTTTCAATTTCATTCCATGCGGTTCGGGGTGGGTGGAGTGATATCATAATTTTATTCAAAATGCGTACATTTTTTTCGACTTTTATTTGTTCATTGATTTTGGAAACGTTTCTATCTTAAATTGTGAACGTTTTTTCGAACATAAAAGTGCACAGGGTACTGCCAACATTGATAAAAAAATATCTGATATAGTTTAATTGTGCCGTCTGCCATAATGAGGTTGTTACTTTAATAGAGTGAATTTTTGCCTAAGGCTAGGCTAGTTGAACAGAAGACTACAACTTCCTTGTAGAACAGGTATACTTTAACTGAAGTAATATCTTCACCGATTTTTGTTGATATCAACCATGTTGACATTTTATCTGGTCTATAGTGTTGCTATTTGGATTGATAAATATACATTCTAATAAGAATAAAAGAAAAAGTCCAGATAGGATGAGTATCACAGAAACTTATAAAGTCTGTTTTCCATGTTTCTCCACCAAACCTTATCTTGTGGGTACTCTTAAGACCTGCCTCAGCGAGGAGATTTTTATGGGTACCTACAAGATAAGGTTTGCTAGAGAAACATGGAAAACAGTACTTAACTAAATTTCACAAAATAATACCCTTATATTGAGCCCTGTAATAATAATTCATTTTATTTATTAAAAGTATGAGTCCTTTGCCATAAGTTTGATATAAGAATTTGATGCCTTTTGATGCATTTGATGTTAAAATCATCAAAAATTGTGTCATCAAAAAAAAAAAAAATCAAAAAAAAAATAAAAATCAAAAATCAAAAAAAAAAACCCATGACTAGGGAAATTAATAACTGATATATTTATAATAGCCATTATAGTTCACATTTAGAATTACTCTCTATGACAACTTTATTGTTAATTTGGATTTTAAGTTGCACCAAAATGGTACAGGTCATTTTGCAACTTTTCCAGCTTTTCATTACAAGATCTCAGATGTGTGCCCCTTGGTAGAACCAGAAATCTACTGCAAGCCAGCTTCTTCACTATAAAGATTGTAAGATATGAGCTGTATCACTATGTACAGAATAAAAAAAATTACAAGACAAGACAAGAGATAGATTAAAAACCTGGATGTTCTTTTAAAGTGGAAAGAAATGTGATTTATTTTCCCAGGAATTGCATGAAATACAACTTGGACCAAGAAAATGTTGGAAGGTCTTGCAGCCTGGGTGCTCAATACTTATGTAGGAGAGTATGTTGAGAATCTCAACACAGACCAGCTATCTATAGCTCTACTGCAAGGTAAACATTATAAAATGCAATACATAGAGATATATTTGTCTATGAGACTGTCTGTTGTCCCAAAAATGAATGTTGGTCAATACTTTGTCATATTTAATCTTTAAACCCAATTGTCAACCTGAAGTCAGCCTGAAGTCACGTAACAGCAGTTTCACCTCTTAATCTTATTAAGAGTTACTCTTAGAGAACTAAAGAGCAGTGACAAAGTTGTTCTGTGGAAAACACTTTTTTACCTGTAGAATTAATATTTGTATCAAACTTCATGCTACTTATATATGTGTGTGCTATTTAAATTAGTGTATCAATTATTGATAAGTCAGCTTATTAAATTGGCAGTTATAAAACAATAGACTGAATATTACAAATAACTATATGTGGCCTTTGAAAAATGTATAGCAACTTTAGTGCTATCAAGTGTTTGGACCCTGTGTTGTTCTTCAGATAAACCTGCTATCCTTGAAAATATTTATGTGTATAAAAAAGCATATTATTTGACATGTTTCATGTTTTTAGCTTGCATGTAAGAAGTACAAAGAGATTATGTTACAGTTTTTCATTGATGATAAGATGTTTGTTAAGTTAAACCAATTTGTATCTCAAATATAACATATTTAGGGCCTACACTCTGCATTGACACATTGTGTTGTACCAATTTATGCCTCTGGGTGAGTCGGACTTAAAAAAATATGACTTAGGTTCTTTTGAAAATGTTAATGTTTTATGTTAAAATTTTCTTCTTCCTATTCTTTTACTTTTCTTTCTACCTTTTGACTTATGATTTTCATATTTCACATATGCATTGCTTGTGACAAGACCTTTTCACACATACCAACATATTTGTGACCTTGACCTTTGACTTACATTGGTAACTCCATAATTTCTTGAAATGAGGATCTCATATTTAGTTAATATAATTGTAGCAAGCTGTTTTCATGCATACCATCTTTTAGACCGTGTCACCTTAACCTTGAATCTTGACCTACTTTTTAAAAACTTGATTCTTGGCCATAGCTTTTGAAACCCTTTGAGTAAGGGCTCTCATATTTGAAATATATATTGCTTGTGACAAGACCTTCCAATACATACCAACTTTTTTGACCTGTGACCTTGACCTGAACTTTTGACCTACTTTTGTACAAAAGTAAACATGCCCATAGTTTACATTTGCTTCATGTTGGAATCTCATATTTAGCTTTTATATTCCTTGTGACAAGCCCTTTTCATACATGGAAAAAATATGACCCAGTGACCTTGACCTTTGAGTTTTTATAAGTTTAACCTTGGCCATACATTTTGAACTTGGGGCTTTCATATTTGACATGTATAATACTTGTGATAAGAGATTTCAATACCTATCAGAATATTTGACCTTTGATCTACTTTAAAAAGGAAATATCTGCTATTATCAGCCATATGTGTTTCACAGACACATCTTGTTAAACATAAAAGAAAATATTTATTGCAACATTGACCTCACAAAACCAAGGATTCAGTGCCCAGTTCTTTAAGGAAATATAATCAGCTCATAGCTTCTCCAGCAATTGACTACATTTCTCTTCTTGATCATATCTATACTGTCGGCATCTCGGATGACTTGCAGTTCAGAGTTCTGGAATATAAGAATCTACCATGAGTATTCATGTAAGATAGAAATATCCCACCCAAGGGTCTGAAATCTACTGTGGGACAAGGCTCTGCCGAGTTCCTCTGTAGATTTCTGATAGTGAGGATGGGATATTCCTATCCTACATGAATAAAGGAATGGATGTTTTTTTTTCTCCCATTAACAATAGACTATTTACTTATTTCTTCTACGAATCATGTGACATGTGAGATAGTTGATCTCACATTGGCAAATTCCCTATTTCACATGGGCAGAAATTGGAGAAAGCTTCTTCTCAGACCATAAGCCAGTGTGGCTGGCACTTATTTGTCTAGCTCTTGTAATGATTCTATCCAAAACAATATCATTCTGTAAGCAGATATCACCTGAATGTTATATTTAAGAGGAATAGTAATCACACAGGCATTTCTTCGTTTTATACTTCCCACTTTTCTTCATTTCCTTTGTTTTGCATTAACTGTTGTATTGACTATTCATGTATCCTGTCATTCAAATTAAGCCCCAACAGGAAACTATGTTGAATGACTGCAATGCAACTTCCACGAAGATTTAGTTGTGAATTTCATGTTTCATTAGATAAGTTACAGAGGACATGCTAATTCATTTAAGATTCTATGCATTTGTTATTTGTTTTTCACATTTTTACCAGAAAATTATCCTGCACTAGTGTGGGAATCAAACCTGCACATAGCCAAGCACTCTTCCACATGGCTATATTTGTGCACTTATATACATACTGTTTAAATTAAAAGTAGATTAAACACAAAATCTTTGCCTAATTTGCTTGATTTTTCATGTTTTTCTGAATGAAGCAGATGGTTTTGGTCTACAAGTCTTTACATGACACAAACTCACACTTTTTTTGATACCACTGTACTACAGGTGCTGTAGAGTTGGAAAATCTGCCATTGAAGAAGGATGCTCTTAAAAGCTTGGGACTTCCATTGGAGGTTAAGTCAGGTAATGAAGGTTATATCTGTGTAGTAGATGTTTTTTGTATGCAATGCTATAAGTATGGTAATGGCCCTACTTATTGAACTTGAATTTACAAATACATTCAAACTTAGATAACTAGAGTTTGCTAAATTTTGACTTAAAACTTAAGTTATCCTTGGTGCACAACTCATCCATGCGTAGCAAAAAAGTTAACCCTACCCACTAAATATGCATTTATTAGGCATTTTCCAGTTATCCAATTGAGTAGGGAATCCTGTTAAAAGAATTTTTCACACTTTTTTATTTTTAATGGCTCAAGAGATACAAGTCAGTTAGCTCTGAAAACACAATGTTGAGACCAAATAAGAGTGGCCAGGTGCTAGGGCTATCTGTGTTCAAGTGATTGAAGGTAATTTTACGGAAGTAGCTTGCACGATCCGAGGTTCTCAAAAGAATCATGCTTGAGTCTGCAAAGTTTGTCTGTAGACTTAACTTTTACCTGAAATAATTGGGATTCATAATATGTACTATAATTGATTTATTTTAATTGTGTTAATGCATAGACAAAGAAGATGACAATTCATAGATAAATGATGATAATTGAAAAAAAACGATGCAGTAAGTTTAAATTGAAACTTACGTTGTACCTTGTATGTATTTTATTATTTTCATTGTTGACTTTATAGCATACTGATGGTTCTTAACCCTTTTGACACTACAGAAAGCTTTTGAAGACAGTTGATGGATGACCTGTGCTAACAATTTAGATCCTGTTCAGGGATCTAAACTGTTTGACACACAGGTTCTATATCTGCAAAAATCTAAATTAAAGTAATGCATTTTTCAAAATTTTGCAGATGATAATTTAGCAGACGATAGTTATTCGGTGTTTGAAAGCATTAATGGAGTTTTATTAAATTATGAATCCCCTGTAAAAGCTGAATTATGAAATTTCTCATTAGAACTGTTACTACTAAACTACTAAAGATAAGTAATTAAAGCCATAGCTTGCCTTTTTGCTGTAAAACGCAACTAACTCTACCAAATATGTATGTTTTCTTTGATTTAATATTTCTCTAACTTTATGTATATAGAGGATATCTGACGAGTTTTCACTTTATATAAGATTTTATTAGTCGAGTCCAGGAATCTTTATTAAGTGAGCCTCTGGCGAGCTTAAAGGTTCCAGGACGAGTCTAATAAAATTTTATATAAAGTGAAAAGGAATCTGATATTCTTTTTATCATATGACACAACAGTAAAAGAGGAAGAAAGCTTGAAATTCCATTTGCTATTTCTGATGAATGACTATGACCAAATAACGAGGCTATGTTAAATCTATATATAATCATGGGCCAAAAAAGTAGATCCATATTTTAGTTGGAAAAGTCTATCAAACCCCTGTCTAGAATTCGAAGCTGCATAAAACTTTAAACTTTAACAAATAAAAAAATTAATTTAACTTCAAGGCACTTGTTAGTATTATTCTGTAAACTATGATGCGGATAAATATTTAGGTCTGGTATATCGGTTCTTATATGTAGCGTTTCGTTTGTATAAGAAAATGTGTGATGATTATATTACACCGGAAATAAGCAACGTCATGTGATAAATACTATATTTCCTATGAGATAATATTCAAAGACTTCCCCTCCAAAGAAATTAGGTATCACACCTCTGATGAAAAAGAAATACTGATTGATTGATTTTGTGATAGAGGACTAACATCAGTTCTAACATTTCAGGTTTTATTGGTAAGATCACCCTGCAGATACCACTGCGAAGGTTGCACAGTGAACCTTGGTGTATCTCCATTGAACGACTGTATTTGGTTGCAGGGCCTCTTAAGAACTACCAGGTAAATGAAAGGAACATTCAGTTATGTCTAAATTTAAGAAAATGAGAAACATATGAGAGCTATATATTCAAAGGATTGTTAAATACTCATGTTGAAAAGTTATTATGATGTATTAGGAATAAAAAGCAACTTGAGTTCATTGAATATCCAAGTACAGTGTGTCCTTTGTACAATGGCCCCTTTTGATTTAAACCCCAGTCTCCAACAGATTGATAAAAATATAGAATATTAAGAGTTAGCTGTATGCTGTACATCCATACAGCAACAACCATATTTTATTGCACCCAAAGGGCGTGGTTGTGAAGAGGATTGACTGTAGTAGAAATATTTAAAGTTACTAATGAATAAGATTTATAGTTGGTCATAATGATATCATATACTTCAACATTGTATGAATATGTCTATAGAAAACGAATACATATGTCTTACCTATACTTTCAAAACGTGACATTAAGATTGTTACATCAGTTAATAACTTTTAATAAACAATATGAATTGTTGATTTGTGTGCCTTTCTTTCTGCAGTATGATGAAAAAAAAGAGAAGGCAGCTGAGGCTGATAGAAAGGCCAAACTTCTTGAAGCCTTGGAGGCTAAAATGCAGGTTAGTTTACCTCCATCACACACTTTTCCTGACAGAAGAAAAAAAGGTTGATTATTGAAGGGGTGGTAATTACAGTTCTGGATTATTCCTGAAATTCAGATGTTTAGTCATGGAAATTTTCTTCTTTGTTTATAGTAAAGGGTAGACTTTAGCATTGAAAGTCGGGTGTTCAGGATTGGGAACTTGGTCTTGTTATTTCCCTTGTTGGAAGTTTAAATTAATTTTGTTGTACACACTGGAATTATTCTCAATATTAAGTGGGTAAAACCTGTGCTTAGCTTCAGGACACAGTGTTTCTTGGTCCTGGTCAGAAACAAACCAGTTACCCTTTGATCATAAATCTGATACTTGACAACTGAACTGTTACACCTTCTTAGAATGTTTGAAGTAAGATGAAAAATGTGTAAACTTAATACTATACAATATAGAACAGCAAATTGATCTGGATGTAACCAGAAAAATATATTATATATGAATATTTTCTTTAAATATAATAATGAATAGCAAGAAACCATTCAAACACTACAAAGTCTTTTTTAATTTGTTTGTTTGTTTGTTTGATTTATGTCACTTTCTGCCAGCTAGGGCTGATGGACGTCCCAGAGAGAGGGAAGCGGAAACACAGAACTCTTCTGTAGAGAACTATGGTTCTTTAACATGCCAAGTGTATAGCACTGATACACGTGGGGGCTGAACCCCGGCCGGTCACTTTATCCTGACACCGACAAACCAGTT